>JAINUT010001849.1:0-247035 GCA_020205555.1 Panax stipuleanatus
AAATAGTCAATTTGACTAAAAAAAGTCAAAATTGAGCAGTTATTTTGGGACGGAGGGAGTAATATTTTTTGGAATTAAAATTTTTATAACTCTGTTTTTTATATGTATCAAAATAACACCCTAAATCACTAAATTTTATAAAAAAATTTAATTCTAATAAATATTATAAATTATTTGAGAATCATAAAAAAAAAAAAAAAAAAATGGAGCGGTCACTAAAAACGGGTCCCCTAGACTTTCTCCTCAAAATATGCATAATTTTATACTTTTTTTTGTCAAATATACGATTATTATTGACTTATTAAATTTAACATAAAATAATTTTAAATCCAAAATTAATATGAATTATTTTAATTTTACCTAATTTAATGATATTATAAATTATTTTTAAAAAATATTACTAATTGTAAGATTTATTTATTTTTTATTTTTAATTAATCATCTCAATTTCAAATATAAAAATATTTCAAATTAACTTTCAAAAGTTAATAATTATTTTATAATTTAGAACATAAGAAGTATATTTATAAGAAGTAGTTAAAACAATCTCTAGTTAGTGTAATTAACTTTTTAATATTCCTTATGTGCTATAAAGAGTTTAATTTGACTTTGTTTCTAGTTAATTTGTAAAATTTCAAATTTCAAATTGTGAAGTGAATATATTTTTATTTTTAAAATAATAATTTTGTACTGAATAACACTTTTTGAATAGTTTATAGTATTAACTATTGCATTAATTAAAATCAAATAAATTTACATCATTTTAAAAACTATTACATTAATTAAAATCAAATAAATTTACATTAATTTTAAATTTTAGGATTTTACAAATCAATTAAGAGAAAAAAAATCAAATGAGACTCTTTTGCGGATGGAGGGAGTATTTATTTGCTCATGACTTAATTAATAAATCGATAATAGTTTTTAAAAAACAATCAACTTTTTTGCAAATTTACAATTGAAAGCTTTATTATTTATTTTTATTTTTTGAGGAAATTGAAAGCTTTATTCTACGCTTAATTTTCGGTTGACGAGATTCCAAATTGTTTTGAATTCCATTTTATATTTGTACGAGATATTAAAAGTCATCATTTGGTTCATTTCAAGCATGTTTTCTACTAATTCAGGAAAGGAAGAGGAATTCAATCCATAACTTAATAGAACACTTTTTAGCTAAAATAGTTCATCAATGTACACAAGTGATAACCTTTGTAGCATTCAGGGACATTGAATAACATTCCTTCCTATCCAAATTAATTTTTTGAAATTAATTTGTGATATTTTTAAAATTTTAAATTAATTTAATTTAGATATTACAATTATAAAATGTGTAAACTATATATATATATATATATATATATATATATAGAGAGAGAGAGAGAGAGAGAGAGAGAGAGAGAGAGAGTACTCATAAAACAATATCTTAAGTATACTTTTGACACAGCTTAAAAAACATAATTCTAAAAAAACATATAAGTTTTTATTTTATCCACAATAAAACCCACGTAAATTAATTAAAGAATATTTATTTTTCTTAAAAGTACGTAGTTGAGCATATTTAAGTACTTTTGAGGATATCTTAAAACAATAAAAAGTATTGTTAAGTTTTGAGGGTGAAATAGATATAACATTTTACATTTGAATTCTGTAATTTACACAAAATCTATAAATAAATTTAAATTTGAACTTCAATCATTTCTAAGGGACGGGGGCTGGCGAGGAGTACTATTAATTAAAATAAAATTATTTTTAAAAATTAAATGAATCGTATTAATCTTAATTTTAAATTAATCTAAAAAATCATATTTAATTCTATATTTGAAATGGACCGCGTGAGGAGATTTTGTGTTACCTTTCTTCTTAAGACCACTTGTCCCATGAATTCGTATTACCTTTCTTCTTAAAGACCAAAGACCTCTTGTCGCATTTCTTTTTTCTTTTTGAAGACTTACATTTTCAACATAAATACAGGAGCCTATTTTCACCCAATAATATTGTTTAGTCCCCCTCATATGGGACGAGCTAAAATTGATGTAATTCATTTTATTTTTAAAAAAAATAAGATTTTTTATTTAGTGGGATTTATTTTATGTATTTATGATTTGATAATTAAATTATCTAAAATTAAAAAATTTATATTAATTTTAATATAAAAATATTTTGAATTAACTTCAAAAAATTAATATTAAGTTTATGTTTTGAAATAGAAGAATAATAATTTTTTCATTATGGAATAAGTATATTAAATTGAATATTACAAGTGGCTCGGCTCCCCCTTGGTTTAAAATGGGCAAGAAAATACCCGACTCTAATGCATAATAATCATAGTCTTTCCATAATTATCGTTACTCCTATTAAGTCTTATGATATGACACATCTTCTCCACTAGTTTAAAAGTTAGGATTGCAGATCCTCTAGTCCACTATAAAAATTGGAGACAATTCCATTTCAAATTCTCAATAAATTTCACAAATCATCATTCTAAATTTCCAGAAGATGAAGTTCTTTCTTCTTATCAATAGAGATAGTCGACTTATTGATTGACCTTTTTGAAAATTGAAGTGTGCCATAGGATCTTTTCCTACGACCTGCAAAGATCAATATTAATAGAACCTCGCTCTAATACCAAATGTAATTCCGTGTATATGCACACCTAGATGGGGTGAATAGGTGTCTAAACTAAAACTTGTTTAACAATGACTAATTTTTAATTTCCTGTTTCAATACTAAAACAGACAGTTGAAACTAGTGTTTGATAGTGTCTGCTTTAGAGTAAATTCTATTTTTCTTATAATGCAGACAGTATAAAGCGAAGAAGAATAGTGTCTGGATTAAATCAAATTGTTCTATCAGAAGATTACTTTTTACGTGAATATGTTTAGATGCAAAGTGATACTCAAACAAACAAACCACAAGAAATAACAAATCATAGACACGAGAATTTTTACGTGGTTCTGCCCTTAACCTCTAATGACTTAATCCACGTCCAATACCAACCGGTATTGAAGACTCTTTTTATTAAACTTAATACTCAATTAAATACAATAAAATAATTCGTTGTTCAAATAAAGCTTTCCACTGATGGACACCACTCAAATTAAGATAGTCAAAATAAAGGAGAAAGAGTCTAATAGGATTGCTTAGTCAAAATAGATTCATTTAAAAGCCTCCTAAATAAATAGCATATCTAACTTTAATTCAAAACATGATATATATATTAATAATACATATAATATCTTTTTATCAACCAATGGACTATTAAACAAATTTGGGCCAACAAAGAAATTAACTTATAATAAAAGACTAGGGGGCTATGTTGGGATATGATTATTTGGGCCTGGCCCAATCTATTTAAATGGTCCGACCCATATGTATTTATTGTAACAGTGGGAGAGTCCTTATTAAAATAGGATTGTGTTTCCTTATTATTTGGAGGGATAAGGAGTCCTTCTCCTAGTTAGATTCGAGTGGAGGTGACTTCTATAAATACGGCTACAAGCAAGGGTTGAAGTGATGATGAAACATACAGGAGGAAATATGATACAACACAAATACACCATATGTACTCCCAATATTATTATAGTGGATTACTCTCTCTCTCCGTGGTTTTTTCCCAATTGGGTTTTCACGTAATTCTTGTGTTCATGCTTTATATTCTTTTATTTATGTTGTGTATTTTTGTGGGTTTGATTTCACAACGATACAATCAAACCGTTGGCGCTGTTTTGACTCGCCTTTTTGGGTGATTTCGTCGGGCGTACAAAATCAGGCGTTAACAATAATTAAACTATAAAGTAATATTACTAATCAATAATCAAGCCCCAAGAATCAACAAAATACAACGTCATTAGACCGGGCAAAAAATAGATTTGAGTTGATTTTGGGTTACATAAAATAGGTTTGGGTTAGTTTTGGAACCAAAACCATATTACCTATATTTAATATGGATTATATGGTTTGTATTTAAAAGGTTATAGGTCGAATCCAGGTCGACCTATTTTTAAATTATAGTTTCACTAAAATCTTAATTTCTATTATACTAAAAGAGAAAGAGTCTTATTTTAATTTTTTAGACCCAAGTTTTAAACTAAAAATTTTAATTGATGTGACTAATTTGAGTATTAAAAACATTAATTTTGTGATTATAGGTAGGGGTGCTCATCGGTAAAAAATCGAACCGGTACCGAAAAAACTGAACCGGTACCGAAAAAACTGAACCGGTACTGAACCGGAAATACTGGAAAATCAAGAACCGGTACCGATACCGAAAAATCAATTTTGGTACCGGTTCGGTACAAAGTCGGTTTCGGTTTTTTCGGTTCGATTTTCGGTTATACCGCAAAAATTAAATAATTAAATAATTTTTTTTATATTAATAAATTTTTTTAAAACTAAGAATTTTTTTTTATATATTAATAGAATTTCATTTTATAATCTACCATTTCATTTTATAATCTACATTTTTTTGTAATCTACCATTTCTTTTTGTAATCTACCATTTCTTTTTTTATTATTATTATTATTATTATTATTATTGGTGTTAGTATTATTTATTTTATTTATTTAAAAATCTATACTGTTACAATTTAATGCATGCTAGAAATTTTAGATAGCAGACATTTTTAATAGTTGGGATTAACTATATCAATTAAAATTGAATGATTTGTATCAATAAAGGGTATTTTCAAATTTTGATTTTTTTTTTCGGTTTTACCGAATTCAAAAATTTAAGAACCGGTATCGGTATCGAAAAGTATAAAAAATCAAAAAAATCGGTACCGAAAAAATCGGTACCGAAAAAAATCGGTACCGCCGGTACCGGTACCGCCCGGTTCTGTAAAAAATCAAAAAAATGAAAATTTTGAGCACCCCTAATTATAGGCACTTTTAAAAAAAATTACGTTAATAATTATTATGTTAATTAAAATTAATAAAATTATTGAGAATTTTATTATAATAATCAATAAATATTATTTTTTTGTATATATAATCAGTAAATATTATTTTTTTGGGGGGTAAAGGTGGGTGGGGCTGGGGCGGGGACGGGGGCGAGGGAGTATATACATAAACAATAAAAAATATATTTTTTTGGGGGGTGGGGTTGGGGGTTGGGGGTTGGGGGTTGGGGTGGGGTGGGGTGGGGTGGGGGGGTGGGGGGGCGGGCTGTATACATAATCAATAAATATTATTTTTTTGACGGGAGGGACGTGGGGCAGGGGCGGGGGGGGGGGGGGGTGTGCGAGGGGGGGCGGGGGTGGGTGTATACATAATTAATAAATATTATTTTTTGGTGGGGGTGAGGGACCGGGTAGGGAGGGGGTTGGGGGTGGGGAGTGAGGGGCGGGGGGCGAAGTGGGGGTGTATACATAATCAATAAATATTATTTTTTTGGTGGGGGTGAGGGACCGGGTGGGCGTGGGCGAGGTGGGGGGCGAGGTAGGGGTGTATACATAACTAATAAATATTAATTTTTGGGGTGGGGGTGGGGGGGGGGTGAAAGTGTATACATAATCAATAAAATATTAATTTTTTGGCGGGTGGGGTAGGTTTGGCGGGCGAGGGGGGGTGGGGGAAATTAAATTAAATTATATAATGTAATATAAAATAATTTATGGAGAGAAGGAGGAAATAAAATTTAATTATTTAATATAAATTGTATAATTTAAATGAGTTATTTTAATTAATTAAGGGAGGATATATTAATTATTTAAATTAGTAGTTCGTTACACTCAAAGTGTTAACTTTATTATGGATTAATTTCATAATTAGTGAAATAGTTTTTATACATAATTACAAGTGTATAAATTACAAAAGTATGTAATATGTATATAATGTAATATGTATAATGTATATGTGTTATATAAGAATGTAGTGTAATAATGTATACATGTTAATGTATTAGCTCTTCAAAGTGCAAAAAATTATTATAGACTAATATGGGTCAAAAGTAGTTAAACTAGATCCAACTCATATTTGTAATAATAATATGGGTTCAAAACTAAACCAACCCATCACTCAAAAACTAGTTAACCAACCCAATAGATCTAAGTGGTTTTGGTTAACTATATGAGTTTCAACTTAAATTGTCAGGTCTAAACGTCATAATACCTGACCACCAGATTAAAGCAATACAGCTAATTTGCCTTCTGAGATAGCCTTCAATCCCATCTTCCATCATTTTTCTCTATCTTCAAGCTTCATGTCCTCTACAGTAGACACATTACTCTCCAGTACTGGCACAATTGCCGCAGCCGGAAGCCCTAAATTATAAACTAACACATTGAGCTTATATATAACTAACAAATATTTACATCGTAATGCAAATTATAGAGGAAAAAACTACCGATTATGTGATTGAAGTGAGCATCGAATAAGCAGATTTGTACCAGTAAAGCGGAGACGCGGAGAGGTCGGAGGTGCAGTCGCCGAGTCGGGGAGAGGTGGAGACGTGATTTTTTGTCTTAGATGCTCAGATATAAGCACATCTAACCAAAAATAAGCATATCTAGCCGGAGCAGGAGGCGACTATGGATACGACGACAGCGAAGGCGAGGGGCTTGATCTCTTAACAGACTTGGCCTGGATCTGATTAATTTATGTCCTTAATGGACCTATTGTGCTCCGCTTGGAGTTTCTTGATGGCTGATGCTGCCTTCGATGCAGCCTTGGAGGAGAGGAGGAGGAGAGGCGGAGGAAGAAAGAGGAAAGGGAGAGAGAGTAATCAAAGTATCTCAGATGAAATTAATGAAATCAAAAACTTCCAACGGTTAGATTTATCCTAAACTTTGGACGGTCCGAATGATTTATTAGGGTGAACGGGAATTATTATTATTTTTTTCAAAATCATTTGTGTTTTGTTAGATAGATATTTTCAATTAAAATTAAGAAAACATCGTTAAAATTTTAACATTATTATAGTTTTAATATATATAAACTATATATATAAAAAATTCATAAATTAACTTATGACATGCAAAAGTAAAAAATAGTAAAAATATATGTTTGACTAACTATATGATTATATATAATACTATGAAATATGGAGATATAATTAAAATATAAGTATATATAGCGAGGTTAAAGTACCCGTGCACTACCGGTTCAAGTATCGGTGCACTACCGGTTCAAGAAGCGGTACAGTGCGGTGTACCATTGATTCAGAGGTAAATACCAAAATCGCACTGCAACGCTCCCAGTTTAGATTTTTTTGCACCAAAATCACACCTGCGAGACCAACGGTTCGAATAAAAATTGACGGTTCGATACAGTTCGACCGGTTTCGAATCAGCTTCGGTTTAAATTGCCATCCTTAAAATCTAGTAATTACATGTAACAATATTGCCATAAAATATTAAAAACAATACATAATAAAGTATCCATAAAGTAGCTTACTAATGCTAATTTGAAATAAAACTGTAGTTAGTAAAAAGAATCAACCATATTCACGTTTGCACAATGTTATGAGATGCATGTAAGACATTGCAAAATATTTGAAGTTAAGTTGTTTGTTGGAATTCAAATAATCAACCACCTTCGTAGCAAGTCAAAACTTTACATATCAAATCTGAACCCAATAATATTTTTTTAAATGAACATTTGCATTTCGTAATTTTCAAAAAATTCATAGCTAGTTTCTAAGAAAATTCCTATTTGTGAATGCAGATACTTCACATATTGAAGATAAGGAAACCAGTAGTCTTCACAGGCTACTCCATTGGAGGCACAATTGCCTCTCTTTCAGCTCTCTGGCTCCTCTCTTATATCAAGTCCATTTCCTCCTCCCTTTCAGTGCTTTGCATAACATTCGGCTCACCAATGCTCGGAAACAAATCCCTCTCTCAGGCCATCCTTCAGGAAAGATGGGCCGGTAACTTTTTTCACATTGTTGGAAAACATGACATTGTACCGAGACTACTTTTTGCGCCGCTAGCTCCAGTAACTAGTCACCTCCATTCACTCCTACAATTCTGGCATTTTTCCATGTCTTCTCCGTACGTCAAGGAGTTTGACAGCCAACATTTACCAGAACCTCAAAATTCCGAATTTTTTCATTTTGTTTTGGCTTATGTTGAAGACTTGGTAAGAGAAAAAGGGGCAGGAAATTGTTCTGCATTTTGGCCATTTGGGAACTATATGTTTTGTAGCAACGAGGGAGAGGTCTGTGTGGAAACTGATATAGCTGTTGTCAAGTTGTTACATGTGATGTTTGTTACGGGATCTGCAGGTTCTGTTGTTGAGGATCATCTTATGTATGATGATTATGTAGGGAAAATTTCTTTGCAGGTCTTGAAAAGGAGAGGATACTTGGAAGCAGAGTTGCCTGAATCAAACTATGAGGCTGGGGTTGCATTGGCATTGCAGTCTTCAGGGATAACTAGTCATGTAAACAACTTAACTGAATTTCATTTTTTCATTCTCATATGTTTGGCATTATATATATACATGGAAAATCCGAGTAGATTATGCACTACATAGCTATTAATGTTCCTTTAACTGAAAACATAGAGATAGATAAGCCCATAAATAAAGTTGGGCCATTTGTCTCTTTGTATAGAACAAAGGAATACACCTTCCCTCGGACCCCTCCCCTTATTCCTCACCCCCCCCCCTTCCCCCACCCCCCCCACCCCCCCCATCCCCACCCCATTCTTCCCCCTTCCCTCCCCCTTCCCCCCCTTCCATCCCCTACCCCCACCCTTCCCCCCCACCTTCCACCTCCTCCCCTCTTCCCCCACCCTTCCCCCCCACCATTCCCCCCTCCCCTCCTCACCTTCCCCCCAACCCCGCACTGCAGGAGTAGCAAACAAACATGTCCTAAAAGTAGTATGTCTAATGCATACGTTCTTTTTGCTTACTATAGGAACCAGTTTATGGACCAGCGCAAGATTGCCTAAAGATGGAAAAGCGGATGGGTCGTGCTCCAAACCTCAACAGTGCTAATCTTGCTATTGGTTTATCTAAGATCACTCCACTACGAGCACAGATAGAATGGTACAAAGCATCCTGCGACGAGTCTGATGATCAGATGGGATATTATGATTCCTTCAAGTTCAGGGGTGCCTCAAAACGAGACTTCAAAGTCAACATGAACCGCATAAAGCTTGCTCGCTTTTGGAATGAGTTGATCCGAATGTTAGAAACCAATCAATTACCCCATGATTTTCACAAGCAAGCAAAATGGGTAAACGCTTCTCAATTCTATAAACTCCTTGTCGAGCCATTGGACATTGCTGAATATTATAGAAGTGGGATGCACAGGAAGAAGGGGCATTATATTAAGCATGGCAGAGAAAGAAGGTATGAGATTTTTGATAAGTGGTGGAGAGAAAGAAATGTTACGGAGGAAAAGAATAATACGAGGAGCAAGTTTGCAAGTCAAACACAAGATACATGTTTTTGGGCAAAAGTAGAGGAAGCAAGAGAGTGGCTTGAGGATGTTAGGAGTGAGAGTGATCCGAGGAAACTCTCTCTCTGGCAAAGTATTGATGAGTTTGAACAATATGCAAGGAGAATGGTTGAAAGGAAGGAGGTGTCGAAAGATGTTTTGTCCAAAAATTCAAGCTATAGTTTGTGGGTAGAAGAACTAAGGGTGTCGAAGTTGCAGCATCAGAAATTCCCACCTGAGTTTCCTGGTTTTCTAGATGGGGAAGTAGTTCCTTAGAAGATTATAGGAAAGTAATAAAGGGTCATGTAGAAAATTGACTTACTGTTCTACTGTAACTTACCATTCCAGAATGTGATATTTTTGTCTGATCTGACATTCATAATTTCCATCATCCATTTCTTTGTAAAAAAAATACACATTATTATATTCTATGCTTCTAAATTCTAAAATAACAATTCCCACCTACTTTCCCTTTAGTTTCAATTCGATTACCAACCATGAATATCAATACTAATCAATAAAGATCTGATTAACACTTTATCAATCAATTCACAATAACAACCTTGTCATTCAGAACTAAACATCCTAAAATTAAATTGCATCCACATAAGTACATTTCCTATGGTCAACATGAATACCCAGCATAATAATCATGGAATATCTATTGTGCACAACTGACTCATGACTCAAAACCCATTTTCTCTGCTAAGCCTTTTTCAACCAATATAACCTTCAAATTCAAAATTTTGATAGGTGACTGCATTTTATGCTCCATCTCACACTATACCTATTTTTTTCCTCGCGAGTGAGTGCGTTTTACGCTTCATCTCACTTCTTGCACATGTTTATGAGAGAGTGCGTTTTACGCTTGTTGGGCCGTAAATATTTTGGGTCGGTCAATTTAAATTCGTTATGGGCTTTCCGGGTCAGACCCATTTTTACTGTTGGAGTATTGGGCTACTATCCAAAAGATCATTTAGATAAACTCTAGATTGAAGCTGGTAGTGGATGACAGGTGGCAGTTTATAGACTAAAGATTACCCCTAATCTGTGAGATTAGCAGGCGGCTGATTGAGGTGATGGGCCCAGCCGTCTTAAGCCACCTTCATTAATGAGGAGTTGACATAATGTTGACTGGGGGAAAAGCAAGTAGAAAAAAGCCTGCATGCAGCCAATTGACAAAGACATCGGGGGAAAACATGCAAAGGTGATGAGACAATAAGAGGGAAAAAGGCACTATACAGACAAGGTAAGGGACATATTTTTCTCTCAGAACACAAAAGCACACCACCTCCATTGTTAACCCAATTTCTCTCAAAATCTGTACTCATTCTCACACCGGAGCGATCCCCGGCGGCCCAAAACCGTCGAGATCCGGTGCTGACGTGTTCATTGTGCAGGACAAAGAGTGCTTTTCGTGATTGAGGCGCGTGACGAGATTGTGGCGTTAACATTGGCGCTAGAAGGAGGGGTCTTAGTGTTTCTGATTTTCAATCACAACGTATTAAGCATCTTACGTCGGAAGCTATGGTAAAAAGTAAAACGATCACGGCTGAGGGACAGCCAACGGACGCTAGTTTTTCTCTGCAAAGGATTTCGGTGAAAGACAGACTAGGACCCTCAAAAAGTATTCATGACAGACTTGAGTCACAGAGGGTACTAGGAGGTTCTCAAGCTAGAGACCATGGGGATGCCAAGAGGAAGTTATTTTCTACTGCTAGCAAAGGTTCCGATAACGATCGGAAAAAGATGATGGATACACCACTCAAGGCCCGGCATCGAGAAGGCCATACAGACAAGATTTCTGTCTTGGCAAAGAAGGCTCAAGAGACCGACACAGCTTTAAAAGCACTTCTGCAGCAGAGAGAGGAGATTTCTAAACAGATGGTTCTTGCGGCCGAGAGAAAAGACGAAGCTTTCAGTTACACTCGACCGGGAAGAAGGGGTAAATCACGTGGTCGAAGAGCAAGGAGGAATGAATACTCCAAGCGAGACGATAGTGAGACTTGTAGTCATTCTCCCGATGAGAAACGAAGTATATCTCAAGAATATTCTCTCGAGATTTCGAAAAGGACGCCTCGTATTGAGTACCATAGAAGCGGTAGAAGAGATGGGCGACGAAGCCGATCTAGAAGTCCTTCTCCAAGGCATTCGAAGAGGATACACCATACAGGGAGTTCTCGCTCTGGTCGAAGTACGAGACGAAGTCCTTCGACATCGTTTAGCCCGGATGAAAAAGATCGGATTAGACACAATAGGACGATTTCTCCAAGGAAGGAGGTTGTTTCTTCGTCCGGGTTGGTGGAAGACTTGGTGAAAGAGATAAAGGAGCTCCGGAAGCAGCTAGCAGAGGATCAACAAGGGAGGAAGACTCCGGATAAAAAGGCGTCCCCCTTTTCATCTGAAATTCTTAAAGAGAAAGCTGATCCCAGCAAAAAGTTGCCTCATATGGAAAGTTATGATGGTTCTGGAGATCCGTTCGACCACAGCCAAGCATTTGACAGATTAATGGATTATTACGACTATTCAGACGCAGCTAAATGTCAGACGTTCGGATTGACATTAAGAAAGGACGCAAGGCAATGGATGGGGGCTCTGGCTTCAGATTCGATTGCGTCATGGGCGGATTTGTGTGACAAATTCCATGCTCGCTTCGGGAGCAATAAGAGAAGAGGGAGACCCACGGGATCGTTGGCCCAAGTAAGGCAATATCCGAGTGAGACTCTGGGGCAGTATGTGAAGAGATTCCGAGAAGCTGTAGGGCAGGTTTCAGATCTTAACGATCTTCAGGCGGTAGGGTTATTCCAGAATGGCTTAGATCTGGTGAAATCGGAAAAATTAGTAAAGAAGCTGGTGTTCAAACATCCGAAGAGTCTGGCCGAAGCGTTTGAAAAGGCCGAAGGTTTCATCGTGGTGGAAGAGGCAATGGCTAGCTTGAAACAAAGCTCTTCGGAAAAAGTAAAGGGGAAAGACAGGGAAAAGCCTGACATTAATCAGAGAAGAAATAATGCAGGCAACGATCGATCCGAAGGTAATCAAAAAAGGTATAATAGTAACTGGGTACCCAGGGGAGATCGTCCACCCATTCCAACTCAAAGAGTGAACAAGGTGTACACACAACTTAACACGGATCGGGCCACCATCTTGGAACACATTAAAAACCAACCGTACTTCGAAGCACCCAAAAACAACCTTCGACCGGGGTCTGGAGATCCTGCCTTATATTGTAATTACCACCGGGCGGTTGGACATGATACAAATTCCTGTTGGAGTTTGAAAGAATTTATTGAGAGAAAAGTTCAAAGTGGTACTTTGATGCATTATGTAACAGGTCGGGAACGACAAAGGAATCAACCGGAGAATAAGGAGTTGGCTCAAGTTGCCCAGCCCGTTCAACCAGTGCCAAACCCTACAGTGCGGCATATCGTGGATGTGATATCTGGGGGGAACACAGGAAAAGTTGCAGGTAAGAAGAGACGAGGGTATCTGGACTCTGTGATGTCTTTGGCAGATAAGCCAGCGAAGGTCGAAAGGGCATATCCGGGTTCCATAATTTCCTTTACAGATGAGGACTTCCCTACGGAACCTATCGAACCACATGAAGGAGCCTTGATAATCACGGCCCAAGTAGGTTCTGTGGATATGAAAAGGATGATGATTGACAACGGCTCTTCGGTGGATATATTGTATGCTCATGCTTACCACCGAATGCCTGCGGATGGCCAGAAGATGGAAATCGGGCAGGAGGCCCCTCTATATGGTTTCAGCAACGATCCCGTCAAAGTAGCAGGGACCATCGAGCTGCCAGTCATCTTCGGGACAGTTCCCCAACAGGTTCAAATCCTTTGTAAATTTCATGTTGTACATGTTGATTCTGCCTACAACGCTATTTTGGGGAGACCTACTTTGACAGCTCTACAGGCGGTTACTTCAATACCCCACTTTAAAATTAAGTTTCCTACATCCCACGGAGTTGGCGAAGTGGCTGGAGATCTAGACTTAGCAAGGAGGTGCTATCGGAATGCTCTGATCACTTCGGGGGTAGGGATCAGTAAACTGAAGCATACAATGGCCATTGAGGTGGAACCATTTACAGAAAGCGAAATCGAACCTTTAGTCGTGCCCGTTGAGGATACCGAAGAGATCGAGTTGATTCCGGGGAAGAAAGAGAAAACAGTGAAAATCAGTTCGGGACTTCCAGAACCTTTTCGAACAAGCCTGCTGAAGTTGCTTCGGTGCTATGCCGATGTCTTTGCTTGGATCCCCAGTGACATGCCGGGAGTAAGTCAAAAAGTAGCGGAGCACAGATTGCAAGTGGATCCAACTAAGAAGCCAGTTAGACAGAAGAGGAGACTCTTCGCATTAGAGAGACAGAAGATAATCGACGAGGAGATCACTAAGTTGTTGGATGCAGATTTCATCTTCGAGATCGATTATCCAGAGTGGATGGCCAACGTGGTTCTGGTACAGAAGCATAATGGCAAGTGGCGAGTTTGTATAGATTACACCGATCTAAATAAAGCCTGCCCGAAGGACTTCTATCCTCTGCCTCATATCGACCAACTCATTGATGCAACTTCGGGGTATGCTTTTCTTAGTTTTATGGATGCTTTTTCAGGTTATCATCAAATTTCTATGTGTAAAGAAGATATACCAAAGACAGCTTTCATTACTCATCGGTCGGTGTACGCCTACAAAAAAATGACTTTCGGATTAATCAATGCGGGAGCTACATATCAAAGGATGATGAACCATATCTTCGAGAAGCAGCTAGGCAAGAATATGGAGGTTTACGTTGATGATATGATTGTTAAAAG
This sequence comes from Panax stipuleanatus, assembly GCA_020205555.1. Lineage (NCBI taxonomy): Eukaryota > Viridiplantae > Streptophyta > Magnoliopsida > Apiales > Araliaceae > Panax > Panax stipuleanatus. Next base: position 14,203 of record JAINUT010001849.1, read on the forward strand.
CATGTCGGGTCATGGTCATCTGGATGATCTAGAAGAATGTTTCCGAACTGTGCGCCGTTATGAATTGAAGCTGAATCCTACTAAGTGCACTTTCGGACTGGGGGCAGGCAAATTCTTGGGATATTTGGTCAGTAAGAGAGGTATCGAAGCCAATCCAGAGAAGATCCAGGCTATCTTAGACATGAAATCACCCCAGTCATACAAGGATGTACAACGTTTAACTGGTCGAATAGCATCGTTGCGACGATTCATGTCTAAGTCAGCAGAAAGGTGCCTGCCGTTCTTTAACACGTTGAAAGGGCCGAAGAATGCGAAGACCTTCCAATGGACTTCGGAATGTGAGGAAGCCTTCCAAGGCATCAAAAGGTACTTGTCTTCGGCACCTCTGTTAGTGAAGCCAGTTCCTACGGAACCTTTGTATTTGTATCTGGCTGCAAGTTCACTGGCCGTAGGAGCAGTTTTGGTGCGGGAAATTGGGGGTAAGCAGCACCCGGTTTACTATGTAAATCACGCCCTTAGGGATGCAGAAACAAGGTATCCAAACCTTGAGAAATTTGCTTTTGCTTTGGTCATTGCTAGTAGAAAGCTTCGGCAATACTTTCAAGGTCGGATAATAGTGGTGTACACAGACCAACCACTAAAGAAGGTGTTAGGGAAGCCAGAGGTTTCGGGAAGGCTTGCTGCGTGGACGATGGAATTGTCTCAGTTCTTCATAGAGTACTATCCCCGGACAGCTATTAAAGGCCAAGCCTTGGCTGATTTTGTGATAGAATGCTCATTTCCTGAGGCTGATGGCAGCATGACCGAAATGGTAGAATCTCCGGAAACAGTGGCCATACTCCGGCAGGAGCACGATTATTGGACGTTGTATGTGGATGGGTCTTCTACTTCGGATCTTGGTGGTGCCGGGATAATTCTAACAAGCCCGGAGGGATTCAAAATACAGCAGGCCGTCAGATTTGAATTCAAAGCAACAAATAATGAGGCTGAATACGAGGCGGTATTAGCTGGATTGCGTCTGGCTCATAGTCTAGAAGTTCAGAAGCTGATCATTTACAGTGATTCTCAACTAGTCATCAAGCAAGTTTCGGGAGAGTACGAAGCTTGAGGCTCCAAAATGGTTAGATATCTTGCAGAATTGAAAGATCGACTTCAACACTTTGGCTCATGTGTGTTTAAAAGTGTCGGTCGAACTGATAATTTCAACGCTGATGCATTATCGAAACTAGCCACTGCCGAATCAAGCACTTTCGAAGGGATCGTTTACTTGGAAATCCTGAAACAAGCCAGCATCCAGAAAGAGGAAGTAACGTGCGTAGAACAGTCAAATTGTTGGATGACTCCATACATAAACTATTTATCAAATGGCGTACTACCTTCGGATCAGATGTTGGCTAAAAAGGTGAGATACAAGAGCGCAAACTTCTTACTGATTGATGGAGATCTGTATCGAAGAGCTTATTCCTCTCCCCTACTGAAGTGTCTGGTCCCGTCTGAAGCTGAATATGCTCTTCGGGAGGTCCATGAAGGTATCTGCGGTGATCATATGGCCGCGAAGTCGCTAGCTTATAAAGTACTTCGCCAAGGTTTTTATTGGCCGACAATCTTCAAAGAGGCTACTGATTATGTGAAAAGATGCCCCAAATGTCAGCTGAATAGTTCGATCCCACATCAGCCACCAGAGGAGCTATACTCGGTTTTATCTCCTATACCCTTTGCTGTCTGGGGGGTAGACATACTGGGCCCTCTTCCAAAGGCAAAAGGCCAGGTCAGTTTTGTTATAGTAGCAATTGATTACATGACTAAATGGGTAGAGGCGAAACCTCTTCGGCTGATAACAGAACAGGAATGTTTGAAGTTTTTCAAAGAGTCAGTAGTATTTCGATTTGGAATCCCTATGGTAGTAATTTCAGATAATGGGCGCCAGTTCGTGGGATCAAAATTTGAGGCATTTCTGAAAGAGTTAGGGATTCAGCATCGAAAGACTTCAGTTGCCCATCCACAATCTAATGGACAAGTTGAGGTAACTAACAGAATACTCCTGAATGGAATCAAGAAGAGGCTGGATGACGCCAAAGGCAGATGGCCCGAAGAATTACTTAGCGTGCTATGGGCTTACCGAACTACGCCAAGGACTACGACGGGAGATTCCCCATTTAGGCTAGCGTACGGTACTGATGCTTTAGTTCCGGTAGAAATTGGATCTACAAGTCTTCGAGTCAGTCAATTTAAAGAATTATACAATGATGAGGGACTCAGAGCTAACTTAGATCTGATCGAAGAAGTCCGAGAGGCAGCTTTGATAAAGTTGGCCACATATCAACGTCGTGTGGCTAAGTACTACAACAAAGGTGTAAAGCCTCGAAGATTCGAAGTTGGGGATTTAGTTCTCCGGGAAGTAGAAGCTTCTACCCCTCAGAATATGGGTAAACTCATGCCAAATTGGGAAGGCCCCTATGAAGTCATCAGTGTATCAAAACCCGGAACCTACCGGCTGCGAACTTTAGATGGGTCTGAAATCAAAAATACTTGGCATGCCGGGAGACTCCGCAAATATTTTCAGTAGGGATAGTATTAAAATATGGAAGTCTGTAACCACAACGACAGTTATTAATAAAAATGGCTCTCTTTGTCTCTCCAGTAAAGGTTTTTATTCACCAGATATAAGATTGGATCCCTTCGACTCCTCGTAGCGAAGCGGAATATCTTTTGGGTTGAACCTGTTCGGCTCTCGGAGAGAACGAGGTTGCCAGCTCGGTATAAGGATGGATTCCTTCGACTCCTCGTAGTGAAGTGAACTATTGATGGTCCAACCCGTTCGGCTCTCGGAGAGAACGTGGTCACCAGATATAAGGTTGGATCCCTTCGACTCCTCGTAGCGAAGCGGAATATCTTTTGGGTTGAACCTGTTCGGCTCTCGGAGAGAACGAGGTTGCCAGCTCGGTATAAGGATGGATTCCTTCGACTCCTCGTAGCGAAGTGAACTATTGATGGTCCAACCCGTTCGGCTCTCGGAGAGAACGTGGTCACCAGATATAAGGTTGGATCCCTTCGACTCCTCTTAGCGAAGCAGAATATCTTTTGGGTTGAACCTGTTCGGCTCTCGGAGAGAACGAGGTTGCCAGCTCGGTATAAGGTTGGATTCCTTCGACTCCTCGTAGCGAAGTGAACTATTGATGGTCCAACCCGTTCGGCTCTCGGAGAGAACGTGGTCACCAGATATAAGGTTGGATCCCTTCGACTCCTCGTAGCGAAGCGGAATATCTTTTGGGTTGAACCTGTTCGGCTCTCGGAGAGAACGAGGTTGCCAGCTCGGTATAAGGATGGATTCCTTCGACTCCTCGTAGCGAAGTGAACTATTGATGGTCCAACCCGTTCGGCTCTCGGAGAGAACGTGGTCACCAGATATAAGGTTGGATCCCTTCGACTCCTCGTAGCGAAGCGGAATATCTTTTGGGTTGAACCTGTTCGGCTCTCGGAGAGAACGAGGTTGCCAGCTCGGTATAAGGCTGAATCCTTTCGACTTTTTATAGCAAAGCGAGATATTTTCTATGTTGAACTTATTCGGCTCTCAAAGAAGAATGACGTTATCCAAATTATTATAAAGCTGAATAACATTATAAGTTCTTCGGAACTAATATTCATACTAAAAAGTTGGTGGATCGTTTATCCTAACAATGATGTATGATATCCTCCGGTAGTGAGTAAGTTTCGTCTTACATTGTTGATTAATTTTACTTGAAGTGTTGAGCTCAAATTATATATCGTTTAAACAAAGATACAAATTCGACTTAAGAAAGGAGCAACAAGGAATAAGATATATCTCATTAAGCTTAATAAAGTTAGTACATTGTCATACAAAGGGTAAATTTCTGTCACCATTACTCCTCATCTTCATCTTCGGAAGAATCAAGGAGCAACGGGTTTACAGCAACGGCTGCCAATTTAGCTTTACCCTTGCTTCGGGCTGCTTTATAACCCTCCGCGTACATCTGAATTATCTCGTTAGTTAAAGAAGCAGACTTCCGGTATTCAGCCTGGATCTCCTTGCGAAGTTCCTCAGTGAGAGGAGGACCCATCGACTTCAGATTCCGAAGCTCCTTCTCAGCTTTTCCCCGAAGATCCAGATGATGTTCTTCAGATTTCTTAGCATCTGATACGCTTAAGGCCAGATTCTGGTTATTCTCAGTCAATTGTTTATTGGACCGCTGAAGTTCTTCATTCCGTTGCATGATCGCGTTTTGAGAAGCTTCAGACACGGCCAGCAGCTCTTTCATTTTGGCGAGATCATTTTGAAGACCTTTACAGTTGAAGCGGAGGTTCTCATGTTCACTCCTCTCCTTCGCCAAGGCGGACTTTAAAATGGCATTTTCTTTTCGGGCCGCTTCTTCTTCGACCCCGGCTTCTTTATGTTTTTGGTGAAGACGCCCGAAAATCCCATTTGCCTGCAGACATTCTGAATTAATAAAATACTTGAAGAATATATATTTATGAGCAGAAATAATCGAAAACTTACTCTAGCCTGATGAGCCAAGCCTTCTTCCAGCAGATCGGCTATGGTACTGTTGCCGAACCTGTGGTTGTCTGTATCCAGAACGAAAGAATTATAGAGATGCAAGGGGAAGTCTTCATTCTGGTCAGGCCATAGACTAGGTGATCGAGGAGCTCCAGACGTCGAACCGAAGAAAGGAGGATTTACTCGTTGAGGAGAGGATGTTGGCTGATTTTCAGGAAAGGTCTGGTCTTCTGAAATATGTTTTTTCTTCCGGATAAGAGGAGAACTAGGTTCAACCTCAAATTCGTCAGGTTCTGTGGGCGAGAGTGGAGGTAGATCTAGATTCGATGTGGAAAGAGGCACTCTCAATTCTTCGGTTGTGAGAGGTACAATGTTGACTTTAGCCTTTCGCTTCTTGGTAAGGAGAATTTTGGCACGATCAGCAGCGGGCATGTCAAGGAGGCTCTCGGTGGGGATAGGAGCGGAAGTGTGTTTAGGCTTTCGGGCAGCTCTCTTTTTTCGGCGAGGCCGACTAACCCCTTCGTCCGGGTTCAATTCGGCTATTGGTGGGTCGGTAGGTTGAAGCTCGAAGGCTTGTGCTTCGGTTTCTTGAGCTTCGGGAAAATCTTGAGCTGAGGGGGCTGACAGATTTTGCTCTATACCTCTTCGGTCAGAAGATGAAGGCCTGATCAAGGATACTGTACACAAAGAAAAATATCTCAAAATAATGATCAAAGAGAAATTGAGAAAAACATACAAAATTTGGGTTGGAAACTTACGTTTATGATCGAATAACCAAGCATGATCGCCTAGGAGGTTGAAGCTCCATTCCTCCCTGGGAAGCTTCCCCATGAGCTTCGCTATCTCCTTTATGCGATCGTCTGGAAGGTCGCCTAGGTCCGAAGTGGCATGTTCTGAAGTAGTCCAATCGGGAATGGATGATATTTCAGGTCCTTTGATGAAGAACCATTTCTCATACCATTTCTTGTTGCTCGAAGGGGTATCCATTAGGGGGCGTTTACTGAATTTAGAATTAGGTTTTGGGGCTTGTTTACCCAGAACCTTAAAACCCTGTTCGCGAGATTTGCCCAGAACGAACAGATTGAAAAAGAAGTCGATAGAGGGAGAAACCCCTGATTCGCTACAGAAAGCTATAAAAGCTAGAATGTGGATGTAGGAATTGGGGACCAGTTGGGCAAATCCCACACCCATAAACCCCAGAAGGGTAACGATAAAAGCATGGAGAGGAAATCGGATTCCTCTCTCCAAGAAAATGAGAGGCATGGCGGTCCAACCGTCGGGACGATGATACATTCGATCGGAGAGGGTAGGCGCCTTTAGATAATGTGTATCTGGAATAAAATAACGTTCTCGGATGGTTTCGAGATCATTTTCTGTCAGTTTCGAAGGACTGTTGGCGATGGGGTGTTGTTCCTCGTCCTCGAATTTAAAAGGAGGGGGTACAGAAGCAGGAGGTATAGGATTTTTGCCGGATGATGATACAGACTTAGGGTTTGGCACAGTCGGGATGGAAGATGAACGAATCTCGGAAGTCAAAGCAGCGTTTTCTTTGTTTTGGGAAGCCATTGTTGACAGACAAGTTAAGAAGAAAATCGGAGTAAGAAGAAGAAGAAGAAGAAAGCTGGTATATTTCGAACTCCAAATGAACGGGTAAAATTGTCTGATTTGGGGGTTTGAAAATCTTATAGAATTGCCTTTCTGGAAATGCACGAAGTCCAAAGGCTGCACATTTAATAGAGATAATGATGGGGAAGGTTAACCGCCGGCGTGTCCTCTCGGAATTGGGAAATATCATTTACTTTTGAAATTTAAAAAGATTGGTGTATGATTTTGGGTTCGAGAGGTCTGCATTTGAATATGGGCTTTCTATTAATTGGGCTTCGCTGAGTCTGTGGGGATTCTCCTTGATAATTGACCCAGGTTCCTATACTCTTTCATTAAACATTTTGTTTAACGAAAAACTAGGGGGCAATGTTGGGCCGTAAATATTTTGGGTCGGTCAATTTAAATTCGTTATGGGCTTTCCGGGTCAGACCCATTTTTACTGTTGGAGTATTGGGCTACTATCCAAAAGATCATTTAGATAAACTCTAGATTGAAGCTGGTAGTGGATGACAGGTGGCAGTTTATAGACTAAAGATTACCCCTAATCTGTGAGATTAGCAGGCGGCTGATTGAGGTGATGGGCCCAGCCGTCTTAAGCCACCTTCATTAATGAGGAGTTGACATAATGTTGACTGGGGGAAAAGCAAGTAGAAAAAAGCCTGCATGCAGCCAATTGACAAAGACATCGGGGGAAAACATGCAAAGGTGATGAGACAATAAGAGGGAAAAAGGCACTATACAGACAAGGTAAGGGACATATTTTTCTCTCAGAACACAAAAGCACACCACCTCCATTGTTAACCCAATTTCTCTCAAAATCTGTACTCATTCTCACACCGGAGCGATCCCCGGCGGCCCAAAACCGTCGAGATTCGATGCTGACGTGTTCATTGTGCAGGACAAAGAGTGCTTTTCGTGATTGAGGCGCGTGACGAGATTGTGGCGTTAACAACGCTCATTCTTTACCCACGACATGATTTTGCACTTTTGTTTCTTCTTTTCTCAATTTCTTCTATTCAATCCTTTCAATTTTTTTTCTAACATGGGTCTGTAAATAAATAAGCAGTTAAGCATTTCTAAATCATGAAATCAGTGCACATAGTCAGACCTCACATAAAACTTATCCAAATAAGCATGCATCTCATATTAAAATACTCATGCAAACAAATTCAATTTAAAATCAGTCACTGTGGATTCCTGACTCAATTATCACAATTCCTCAATCAATTAAGTATCAAACAAAATTCTGTCAATCAGTATCAATTTTCATTCTAAAACCATAACCTGTAAAAGCTTAGCCGAATAAAATTAAAAAAACAAAAATTTTAGGCAAAAATTTTAAAGAAAAACAAGAAAAACTAACTTAACAAAAACTTAACCTAAACCACTCCCCCACATTTAAACCTTACATTGTCCCCAATGTAAGACAATCATGCAAAGACGAGATAACTAAATAACATGCAACTACAAAGTAAAAAGGATAGAAAAGCAAATCTGAGATCTTGTGTTGCCACCCAAGTAGAGAATTTGTTTTATGTCGTTTGCTCGACAACAATCCTCTTAATCTTCATAAATCAGATCAACCAAATCCACCATCTCAATATCCTCCACTTGACGTCCCTCATAGAAGGGTTTAAGTCTGTGGCCATTCGAATAACTTCCATGTTCTTGAATTTTGAATATCTATGGCACCATGAGGAAAAATATTAGAAACAATAAATGGACCTTCCCAACGCGAACGCAACTTACCTGGAAATAATTTCAGTCTGGAATTGTAAAGGAGAACTTTTTGTCCAACAGTGAAAGTCTTCCTCAAAATTCGCTTGTTATGGAAAGCCTTAGTTTTCTCCTTGTACAGTTTAGAAATCTCGTAGGAATCATTCCTCAATTCCTCAAGTTCTTATAACTGTAACTTTCTACGGCTCCCAGCTTGATCCAAACTCATGTTACATTGCTTAATCGCCCAGAAAGCTTTGTGTTCTAACTCCACAGGAAGGTGACATGGTTTCCCATACATTATTCTATAAGGTGACATACCAATGGGAGTTTTGTATGTGGTTCTATAAGCCCAAAGTGCATCCTCTAACCTTAAACTCCAATCTTTCCTGTTTGGCTTGACAACTTTCTCTAGAATGGACTTGACCTCTTTATTGGATGCCTCACCATGTCTATTACTCTAGGGATGATAAGATGTAGAAATCATGTGAAGAACATTGTATTTCTTGAACACGGAGACTAGCATTCAATTGGAAAAATGTGTCCCTCTATCACTAATAATGGCTCTTAGGGCTCCAAACCTGACAAATATGTTAGTCTTGACAAAATCTGCAAAAACTTTAGAGTCATCAGTTCTGGTGGCTTTAGTTTCCACCCATTTAGAAACATAATCAACAGCCAACAGAATATAGATATTACCAAAAGATGAGGGAAATGACCCCATAAAATCTATACCCCAAACATCAAAATTTTTAATAATTAAACTAGGAGTTTATGACATTTGATTCCTATGTGAAATATTCCTTGTCCTTTGACAGTTTGCACATGATTCCAAAACAGATAAATGTCTTTGAAAATTGTTGGCCAATAAAAACCACTCTCTAAAACCTTATGGGCAGTTCTTTTTGGACCAAAATGACCATCGCAAGCGTAGGAATGACAAAAAGCTAGAATAGACATGGTTCCATATCAGACACACACCTTCGGACTACCTGATCAGAGAAAATTTTCCACAGATATGGATCATCCCATAAATAATGTCTAGCATTACTCTTAAGTTTATCTTTCTGGGTTCTAGAGAATTCACTAGGAAGATTCTTACTCACTAAATAATTCACAATAGGAGCATACCATGGTAAAGTCTTGTCTATAGAAAACAAATGCTCATTTGGAAAAGAATCTTGCAGTGGTAATGCCTCTTCATTTTTTATCAGCCTACTCAAGTGATTTGCTACTAGATTGTTCGCTCATTTCTTATCCTTGATCTCCAAGTCAAACTCCTGTAGCAACAAAATCAACCTAATAATTCTAGGTTTGGATTCCTTCTTGGTCAACAAATACCTGAGAGCAGCATGATCAGAATAGACTATAACTTTAGTACCAATTAAATAAGATCTAAATTTCTCTAAGGCAAAAATAACATACAAAAGTTCATTTTCAATTGTAGAGCAATTGATTTGGGTAACATTCAACGTTCTAGAAGCATAGTAGATGGCATGGACTGCTTTGTCAACTCTTTGGCCTAAGACAGCTCCCACGGCATAGTTACTTGCATCACACATGGTTTTAAATGGCAACTTCCAATTTGGTGGTTGTATCACTGATGCTGAGGTCAAAAGTTTCTTCAACTTTTCAAACGCCTCTTTGAACTCATCAGAAAACTGGAATTCCTCATTCTTTTACAGAAACTTACACAATGGTAACACTATCTTTGAGAAGTCCTTAATAAACATGCGATAGAAACCTGCATGTAAAAGAAAAAATGAATTTTTCGCACACTTGCGGGGTAAGGAAAAACGAAAATAACATCTATCTTAGCTTTATCTACCTCTAAGCCTCTAGCTGAAACAACATAACCAAGTACTATACCTTGCTCTACCATAAAATGTCATTTTTCCCAATTAAGAACAAAATTAGTCTCTAAGCATCTATCTAGAACACGAGTCAAATTATTTAAGCATTTATCCAAAGAATCACCATGAATTGTGAAATCATCCATAAAGACCTCTATGGAGCTTTGTAAATGATTAGAAAAGATACTTACCATACATCTCTGGAACGTTTTTGGTGCATTACAAAGTCCAAAGGATATTTTACGATACACAAATGTATCAAAAAGACATGTGAATGTCGTCTTTTCCTGATTTTTGGGTGCAATCACAATTTGGTTATAACATGAAAAACTATTTAGAAAACAATAATTAGCATGCCCAGCCAATCGTTCAAACATTTGATCAATGAAAGAGAGAGGAAAGTGATTTTTTCTAGTTACAACATTCGATTTTCTATAATCAATACACATTCTCCATCTTGTTTGCGTACATGTGGGCTCCAACTTATTGCTGTCATTCTTGACGACTGTGATTCTAGATTTATTTGGTACTTGATAAGTAGGTTTTATACCTACTTATTGGCTATCTACTTGCTAGAACTATAGCTTAATCTCAAGTGTCTTAGTTACTTTTTATGTGTTTTATCTTCATTTTGTAGTTTGCATGACGGAAACTCTATCGTGAGCATTGTGTTGGAAATGGCATGGAACCGACATAATGGCGAGCTTGAGGATTGTGGTGGAGTGAAAGTAGTATGCATACAAGCCAATCATGTATGATGATAAAGCATATACTTTGGAGGCAATCTTATTTATTTATTAATAAAAATATTCATTTATTAAAGGCATTTAATTATCTACATGGTGCTATTTTTATAATATGTAAATAACCCATAGTTTTAAGCAATGCTTTTAGAATCATGATGATGATCATGCCAATGAGATCTAAATTCTTAGAAAGCTCTAAAACTAAAATAGTTCCTAATCATGGGATTACTAAAAAGGGGATTAGTAAATCTGGATAGATTAGTACATATGTTGGTTGCTCATTGGATGAGGATGATTGATCTCATAATCATTTGTGTGGAGACACTAAAGCAAGTATGTAGGTGCTTATTGGAGAATAAGTTCACTGAACGTGACTCGCTATGGAATACCTAATGGAGTTTTACTCGCCTGTCAATAGGAATTCCTAATGTGATAGTAGTACAAGTGATCCTTGGACTTGAGATCATCATAGTATCTTGTATGTAATGAATTATACTTTGACTTATTCCTTAAAGCCCTTTAGGGTATATAAAAGGGTATGCTTGGGTATAATGAGTTACATATGGAGACAATGAATGATCAATAAAGAATCTACCACCTCTAGTAAAGGAGGAGATATGTCCTATGTGATTCGTTAAATGACAACCCAGGAATCCTTGGCCAAGGTAAAATGAAATTAGAAAGGAGTTTCTAATTTACATTATTTGGAGTTGTGCATTTTCTAATCGAAATACATATAATTAAATAAAATAAGACTTGACAGTAAATTCATGTCTTATATTTAATTGGGACATTGTATGGTGGAAGGATTGAATTGTATGGTAACTATTTACTCACAGGTTCTTTTATGATTAATGTTGAAATCTATATTATCTGAAAAGTCGTTGATCGCTAGGGAGGCTTATCCCTATTGTAGAATAAATATTATTTATTTAAATAGATTACTAGTTTAATTTATTTATTTAAATAAGATTAGAATTATTCTAATTGATTTATTCACAACCGGTTTAATATGGAGAACCTAAAGGGTCACACCATAAAAGAAAGAATAATTATTTAAGAAGGTAATGGCATAATCGTAATAATGCATTAAGTGAAATTAATTTAATCTATGGTGATAGAATAAATTAAATAGCTTAATATTTATTATTTAATATTTTGGAAATATTAAATATAAATTAATAAGAGGAGTCTTATTAATATTATTATAATTATAATTATTTTAATTTCTAAAGGAGTTTAGTAATTAATTTAATATTAGTACTCTCATTTATTCCTAATAAGATTAGGAGACAAATTAATTAAATGAATTTAATTAATTATTTCCCATGTGATGGGAAGCCTAAATTAATTAAAGGAGTTTAATTAATTAAAAAAAATCCCATGTCTAATAGGATTAGAAGGATCGACCAATATCTATATAAGAGGATTCTTATAATAGATATTACTTGATGCAATTTCAATTGTTGAAGAGTACTCCTTTTCTATAGAGGATAAAAAACTAAGGTTTAGCCAAACACCCTCCTTCTTGATAATTCATCTTTCTTGGTGGATCACCTCTAGAGGCCAAACACTTGGGTGGCTAACGTTGATCAAAGGAAGGAATCTAACCCGGAAATTCAAGGAGATCTCGAAGAACAAGGAGTTGAACTCGTACCTGTGGAAGCTTCGTTCTATAATGGTATGATTTTATAACTTCTTATTTATCGTTTTAAATTAATAATTTGCATAAAGGATGATCCGGGTAATGGTTTTGTAGAAATTTTTTTAAACTCTGATATACTATGCTTCCGCTAATTTTTGCAATTTGATTGCGTCACGATTTCGTACAAACCCAACAGTGGCATCAGAGCCAAACCTTTATGCAATTATTAATTTATTTTTGATTTCATATACATATGGGTATATATTTAAAATAATTTATTGGGCATAATTTTATTGTATAAAATTAATTTTTTTTAAGAAAAAAAAATGACTTTTTTTTTTTGGGACGAATCACAAATTTTTTTTTAGGGTGCTAATCTTGAATTCTGCAAAGAAAAGGTGTTGTCTCTTTCTTACTCCAAAAAGAAGGTGACCCATCAGGAAAGGACTCTTTTAATAAACCTGCAGGACTCTTTTAATAAAAGAAGGTGACTTCTTTTAAAAAAATAAATATGATATATTTATATATTATATTCTAAATAATTTTATAATTAAAATAAAGAGTTTATTTTAATCTTGAAATTGGATTTCATGCAATTTAAAATTGCCCATTAAATGATACTCATATATATATGGAATGTTTTAATTCATGAGATGAATATTTATTTATTGATATATATGGTGATATGTATGATAATAAATGGGGATTGATTATGGACTATTTGACCAATGTGATTGGATTTTATTTTAGTTGAATGCTTGAATGAATGAGTTTTATTAAATGGGGTCTGTGTACCTCGTCTTCTCTAATTTTTTTTCTTGATGTAAAATTCTATCTCCCTCCTATGTGCTTCCCTTTGACTGCTGATCAAGGTTTCTATTTAAATTAAATAGTTTAATGTAATAGAAATAGTTAGAATTATCTTAAAGAAATTGGAGACCAAGGAGCAAGGAGCGCGTGAAGACCCGTTTGTATAGAGCCCAGGTTTAAATGTAATAGTTATATTTAAATTTAAATTCTTGCACTCCTAGGTTTGACCTTTTGGTTCACTTAGTGGCTCTAGTGAACCAAACTAGAATAAAAGTCCATAATCAATCCGGGTAGAATATAATATTCTATATTGCATGCTAAATATTATATATATTATATTTTATGCAAACATGCTTCGCATGTTTAATAAAATGACGCGTATTTTATATATATATGTGCATGCGCACTAAATAAGATGAGACAAATAATAACAAACCCCTCAAAGAAATAATATTAAGTCCGAAGCGTTCAAATGATATTTGGAATATCGAACGTCGCCTTCTAGCATGATAAATTAATAGAGTATCAAATATTTAATATGAGTTTGTTGTGCTATCCATAAGGTGAGTATTGCGTATTTAAGATGTTAATTAATCACATTTGATGCTTATCAAGAAAATTGAACGATCTAGTCTTGTTGTGCTATCCACAAGGTTGAACATTTTTCTTTTTTGAATTTATGGAAGTGCTAGGCTGGACTTAACTTAAATCATTTTAGTTCGGATGTGCACACACTTGACCATTATGATTTAAGAGGCAAAATAAAAGGAGTTATATAATGATGTAATTGACAAGAGTTGTCTACCTATTTATTTGTGTATCGCTTGTTGTGCTATCCACAAGGTTATATACATTTGAAATGGGATCCTTATTCTCACTAGCAAATCTTTAATTAGATGTTGCCGAACTATATAAGTGAGGGTAATATAGTTTGATAAAAATAGTGGGAGATACCAATTTAAAATAAAGACCTAAATTTATTTTGGTATGCAAAATTAATAAAATGAATGTTTGCTAAAATGTTATTTTTCACATGCAGAATTTTAAAAATGTCAAAATCACTAATTTCACTGCGAAGCATACTTGATGCTAATAAGCTTACCGGGCCGAATTATACGGACTGGCTAAGAAATCTGAGAATAGTTCTCATTGCAAAAGAGATTTCTTATGTCCTAAACTCACTTGTCTCTGGAACTGTTCCAGAAACAGCCTCTGAGGAAGAGATTGCCACCACTGTAAAGTGGCAAGATGATGCATCTGTGGCTCAATGCATCATGTTCGCATCCATGAATAACGAGCTTCAGCGTCAGCACAAAAATATGGATGCTCCTACTATGTTGATTCACCTCAAGGAGTTGTATGGTGAACAAAGTAGGACTGCTAAATATGAGATATCTAAGGAGCTCTTCCGATCTCGGATGACCAAGGGCAAAGTGAACATAAAGGAACAAAAGAAATCTGATCCAGCTAGCAAAGGAATGTGCTTCCATTGCAACGAGCCGGGTCATTGGAAGAGGAACTGTAAGAAGTTTCTGGCAAAGAAGAAGCTTGAAGAAGCTTCGACTTCCAATCAAGGTTTGTTCATGATTGAAATTAATTTTTCAGAAAGTCAAAATTCTACTTGGGTATTGGATACCGGCTGTGGTTCTCACATATGTAATAATGTGAAGGGACTGGTCAGATGTAGAAAGCTGAACAATGATGAGGTGATCCTGCGAGTGGGGAATGGAGCAAAGGTTGCTGCATTAGCTGTAGGAACTTATTATTTAGCAATGCCTTCGGGCAAGTTCATTTATCTTAATAATTGTTATTATGTTCTGAATATTATTAAAAATATTATTTTAATTTCTGTATTGGATATGGAAGGATTTAACGTTGTTATAAAGAACAATAGTTGTTCTATTTATAAAGACGATATTTTATATGCTGTTGAAAATTTGCGAAATGGACTTTATACACTTGACTTACAAGAAAATATTTTTCAAATTAAACAAACTAAGAAAAGGAAAAGAGATGATATTAATTATACCTACATGTGGCACTGTAGACTCGGTCATATCAATGAAACAAGATTATCCAAGTTGCATAAAGATGGGCTCCTTGAGTTATCTGATTATGAATCATATCCAACTTGTGAATCTTGTCTCATGGGTAAAATGACTAAATCTCCTTTTAGTGGAAAAGGAGAAAGAGTTACAGAGTTGTTGGCATTGATTCACACAGACGTTTGTGGACCTATACAACAAGTGCACGGGGTGGGTATTCTTATTTTATTACTTTCACTGATGATCACTCAAGATTTGGATATGTGTATTTAATGAAATACAAGTCAGAATCATTTGAAAAGTTCAAAGAGTTCAGAAGTGAAGTAGAGAAACAAACGGGCAAGAGTATAAAGATACTTCAATCAGATTGAGGTGGAGAATACTTAAGCGGTGAGTTTCTCAATTATCTCAAAGAAAATGGTATAATCTCACAATGGACTCCTCTAGGTACACCACAGTTAAATGGAGTATCTGAAAGGAGAAATCGAACACTGTTGGACATGGTTCGATCCATGATGAGTTTTACCGACCTTCCAATTTCCTTATGGGGATATGCCCTAGAAACGGCTGCATACCTACTTAACAAGGTACCTACCAAATCCGTCCCAAAGACTCCATATGAGATATGGAAGGGGAGGAAACCAAATCTTAAGCATGTTAAGACTTGGGGTTGTCCAGCTTATGTCAAAAAGTTTGAAAATGATAAGTTACAGACTAAATCCGATAAGTGTAGATTTGTGGGATACCCTAAAGAAACTTTAGGGTATTATTTCTATCATCCAACTGATCAAAAGGTGTTTGTTGCGAAACATACTGCCTTCTTGGAAAAGGATTTTATCCATGAAGGGGTCAGTGGGAGTAAGATATATCTTGAAAAAGTTCAAGAACCACAAATTACCACAGATCAAAGTCAGGTACCTGAGAAAGTAGAAGAACCTACTATACCACACCCTGTTCGTAAATCTGGAAGAGTACCGAAGATACCTGAGAGATATAGATTCGTTATAGAGGATGACGATGAGGTACACATCATGAATGATGATGATCCATTGAATTATGAACAGGCTATGAGTAATAAAGACTCAGGGAAATGGCTTGAAGCTATGAAATCCGAAATGGACTCCATGTATGAAAACAAAGTATGGACTTTGATTTCACCACCTGAAGGCAATAAGCCTATTGGGTGTAAATGGGTCTTTAAAAGAAAGACTGGAGCGGACGGCAAGGTAGAGACCTATAAGGCCCGACTGGTTGCAAAAGGTTTCAAACAAAGACAAGGAGTTGACTATGATGAAACCTTCTCACCAGTAGCTATGCTCAAGTCCATTCGGATTTTGCTTGCGATTGCAGCTTATAACGACTATGAGATCTGGCAGATGGACGTGAAAATGGCCTTCCTCAATGGGAAACTTGAGGAGGATGTGTATATGACACAGCCAGAGGGATTTGTTTCAAAGGTTGGAACAAATCAAGTCTGTAAGCTGCAACGATCCATTTATGGATTGAAGCAAGCTTCTCGTAGATGGAACATTCGTTTTGATGAGACAATCAAAGAGTTTGATTTTGTCAAAAACGACGATGAACCATGTGTGAACAAGAAGGTTAGTGGGAGCGCAGTTTCATTCCTTGTATTATATGTTGATAATATATTACTGATTGGGAATGACATTCTTATGCTACAATCGATTAAAATCTGGTTATCTAAACACTTCTCCATGAAGGACTTGGGAGAAACATCCTATATTTTGGGGATAAAGATCTATAGAGATAGATCTAAAAGGATGCTTGGTTTATCCTAAGGAACGTACATTGATGCAATGCTAAAGAGGTTTAGCATGGAAGATTCAAAAGAGGTCTCATGCCGATGAGCCATGGAATACATCTCTCCAAGAAACAGGCCCCAAAGACACCTGAGGAGAGAGACCGTATGAGTAAGATCCCTTATGCTTCTGCAATAGGATCTATCATGTACGGTATGATATGTACTAGACCGGATGTTGCTCATGCACTTAGTGTAATGAGCAGATACCAGTCAAACCCTGGAGAAGAGCACTGGAAGGCAGTGAAGAATATCCTAAAGTACTTGAGAAGGACTAAAGATATTTTTCTTGTCTATGGTGGGTCTAAATTAAAACTCAAGGGATTCACAGACTCAAGTTTTTAAACAGACCAAGATGACAGTAAATCTGTTTCAGGGTATGTGTTTACCTTGAAAGATGGTGCAGTAAATTGAAAAGGTTCCAAACGACAAAAGGTTGTTGGTTTAGTGACAAAGACAAAGTATATAACTGTAAGTGAAGCTGCAAGTTGATGTTTTAGATGAAAAGTTCATTACAGAACTAGGAATAGTTCCTAAGTCTCATCTTGAATCTAAACATGTGTTGCGGCACTTTGATTAAAGAAATCATTGAAAGAGGAGAGTGTAGACTCTCAAGACAACATTGCAGATCCATTAACTAAAGCTTTAACACAACAGCAGTTTGATCGTCTCTTAGAGAAGTTGGGTATGAGATACCATGGCGATTGGCTTTAGTGCAAGTGGGAGATTGAAAGTAGTATGCATACAAGCCAATCATGTATGATGATAAAGCATATACTTTGGAGGCAATCTTATTTCTTTATTAATAAAAATATTCATTTATTAAAGGCATTTAATTATCTACATGGTGCTATTTTTATAATATGTAAATAACCCATAGTTTTAAGCAATGCTTTTAGAATCATGATGATGATCATGCCAATGAGATCTAAATTTTTAGAAAGCTCTAAAACTAAAATAGTTCCTAATCATGGGATTACTAAAAAAGGGATTAGTAAATCCGGATAGATTAGTACATATGTTGGTTGCTCATTGGATGAGGATGATTGATCTCATAATCATTTGTGTGGAGACACTAAAGCAAGTATGTAGGTGCTTATTGGAGAATAAGTTCACTGAACGTGACTCGCTACGGAATACCTAATGGAGTTTTACTCGCCTGTCAATAGGAATTCCTAATGTGATAGTAGTACAAGTGATCCTTGGACTTGAGATCATCATAGTATCTTGTATGTAATGAATTATACTTTGACTTATTCCTTAAAGCCCTTTAGGGTATATAAAAGGGTATGCTTGGGTATAATAAGTTACATATGGAGACAATGAATGATCAATAAAGAATCTACCACCTCTAGTAAAGGAGGAGATATGTCCTATGTGATTCGTTAAATGACAACCCAGGAATCCTTGGCCAAGGTAAAATGAAATTAGAAAAGAGTTTCTAATTTACATTATTTGGAGTTGTGCATTTTTTAATCGAAATACATATAATTAAATAAAATAAGACTTGACAGTAAATTCATGTCTTATATTTAATTGGGACATTGTATGGTGGAAGGATTGAATTGTATGGTAACTATTTACTCACAGGTTCTTTTATGATTAATGTTGAAATCTATATTATCTGAAAAGTCGTTGATCTCTAGGGAGGCTTATCCCTATTGTAGAATAAATATTATTTATTTAAATAGATTATTAGTTTAATTTATTTATTTAAATAAGATTAGAATTATTCTAATTGATTTATTCACAACCGGTTTAATATGGAGAACCTAAAGGGTCACACCATAAAAGGAAGAATAATTATTTAAGAAGTTAATGGCATAATCGTAATAATGCATTAAGTGAAATTAATTTAATCTATGGTGATAGAATAAATTAAATAGCTTAATATTTATTATTTAATATTTTGGAAATATTAAATATAAATTAATAAGAGGAGTCTTATTAAATATTATTATAATTATTATTATTTTAATTTTTAAAGGAGTTTAGTAATTAATTTAATATTAGTACTCTCATTTATTCCTAATAAGATTAGGAGACAAATTAATTAAATGAATTTAATTAATTATTTCCCATGTGGTGGGAAGCCTAAATTAATTAAAGGAGTTTAATTAATTAAAAGAAATTCCATGTCTAATAGGATTAGAAGGATCGACCAATATCTATATAAGAGGATTCTTATAATAGTTATTACTTGATGCAATTTCAATTGTTGGAGAGTACTCCTTTTCTATAGAGGATAAAAAATTAAGGTTTAGCCAAACACCCTCCTTCTTGATAATTCATCTTTCTTGGTGGATCACCTCTAGAGGCCAAACACTTGGGTGGCTAACGTTGATCAAAGGAAGGAATCTAACTCGAAATTCAAGGAGATCTCGAAGAACAAGGAGTTGAACTCGTACCTGTGGAAGCTTCGTTCTATAATGGTATGATTTTATAACTTCTTATTTATCGTTTTAAATTAATAATTTGCATAAAGGATGATCCGGGTAATGGTTTTGTAAAATTTTTTTTAAACTCTGATATACCATGCTTCCGCTAATTTTTGCAATTTGATTGCGTCACGATTTCTTACAAACCCAACAGTTATAGACTTATCTTTTGAATGTTATTCTTATTGTTTTAGGGTTTTAGAGAAGGATAGAGAGCATGTAGCCTACTCTTCCTACATTTTGGCTTCTCACTTAATTTCTCTTAGATTTCAATACATTTTGCTTAGATTAGGGTATGGATTGGATGATTGAAGAACTTGGCTCCACATTGATGGTTAATCTTTGAAGTAGAGATTTCAGATTTGCATTTCCTATCTCTTAGCTTCCCTTTACTTCTTAAATTGCTTTTCAATGTATGAACAAGTTATGGTAATGGTTTTTGCTTTAGTTATGAACTAATTACCATTATGGGATTTTAATGGATCTTTTTGCTTAATTTCAAATTTGTATGCTTCCATGTTAAGCTCTAATTAATTATGTTTGGGTTGCCTATTATGGTTTATTTTGCTTGTTTAGATGCTTGATCACCATCTACCGTTATAACTTGTATGATATTGGAAAATGGATTATAAGTTGAGATATGGCCATATTAGCATGTGTTCATGATTTTTACATGTGATAGACTTCATAATTTGTAATCCGGATAGACATATACCGTATTACTGCGTGTAGTCATTTGAGAGAGATTGTGCTTAAATCTGTATTACTTTTAAGTCACATAGAAATATAGTGATTTAGGCAATATTGGGTGTTCACATATATTCTATCTCTTTTGTGGATTGTGTGTGATATGAGCATGGTATATCGAGAGATAGCCATGTCTTTCTTTCGTGCTCTCGACTAGCAATTCAAAGTACTGAAATAGGCTTAACAAGAGGTATTTAATCTGAATGTGGCATTAAGTGAAGTTAGAATCCCATATCTTCCTTTTCTGAATCATTTACTTGATAATTAGTTAGTATTTGTTAATCATTAGTGTTAGATAAATCGCATTTTGATCAATCGTTTAAGCAGCCTGAAACAACTCCAAAACTGTTGCATGTTAGATTATAAATATTCATTTTTCTCCGTGGGAACGATCATCTACTTACTCTATATTACTTGTTGACTGTGTATACTTGCACGTGTGTGTTTGATTTGATTAACACCGAAACAAGCCAACAAGTTTTTAGTGCCGTTACCGGGGATTTGTTATTATTTTTAGTACTTTCAACATCAGTTTAAGTTAAATTGGTCTGACTTAGACAAATCACATCTTATCTTATCTTATCTCATTTTTATTTTATTTTTCTTTTATTTCAGGTACTCTGGGTTAGTGTATGTGCACTCGATCTAAAAATTCTGCTTTGGTGCCTAGAGAGGATAACATCAAGGGGAGAGCTTGGAGATTGAATACACGTATTGCTAATACGCAAGAGGAAACTAAAACACTGGTAGAGATGGCGGCCGAAGAACATAGAGCTTTAAGGGATTATTCTATGTCAAAAATCAATGAGTTACAGTTGAGTATAGTCAGGCCAACAATAGCCTCAAACACCTTTGAAATCAAAACAGGGACAATCCAAATGGTACAGAACACGGTTCAGTTTGGGGGTTCGGCTACTGATGACCCTAACGAGCATCTTCTGAGCTTTATTGAGATTTGCGACACTTTCAAGTATAACAATGTTTCGGATGATGCGGTGAGTCTTCGGCTCTTTCCTTTTACATTGAGGGACAAGGCGAGGAGTTGGCTTCATTCTCTACCATCGGGTTCTGTGACTACGTGGGAGGACTTAGCATAGAAGTTCTTAGCAAAATTCTTTCCTATGGCTAAGACTGCAAAGATAAGGAGTGCTCTATCTCAATTTGAGCAACAACAAGGAGAATCTTTGTATGAGGCTTGGGAACGATATAAGGAGATGTTACGGAAGTGTCCACATCACGGGATGCCACAATGGATGGTAATCAATACATTCTACAATGGTTTGGGATGGCAATCTAGGCCGAGCATTGATGCCGCCGCGGGAGGAGCATTATGGGCAAAGAGCTATGAGGAAGCTTATGAGTTGATAGAAACTATAGCGGTAAATGACTTCCAAAATCAGTCATCTAGAATGCCTCAACCAAAAGTTGTCGGGGTATTGGAAGTAGATGCCATTACAGCATTATCAGCTCAACTTGCGGCGATGTCGAAGAAGATTGATTCTATGGCCGAGTCCAAGGTACAACAAGTTGCCTACGTCTGTGAGCTATGTGCGGGTTCACACCCGACGGATCAATGTGCTATCACTAAAGAGTCGGTTCAATTTGTGAGCAACTACCAAAGGCCACTCAATCAATTTCAGAATACTTACCATCCAAACAATAGGAATCATCCCAACTTTTCTTGGAGTAACAATCAAACCTCTCAACAACAACACCAACCACAACATTCTCAACCACAACACCCACAACAACAATATGCTCCTAGACCGTCTTACCCTCCCTGATTTTAGCACCAGCAACATCAACATCCTCAAGCTCTCGCTCGTCAACAAGAAAAGAAATTTGAGATGGAAGAGTTAATATTGATGTTAAAGAGCCAAGCGGTGGCTATCAAAACTTTGGAGAACCAAATGGGCCAAATGGCCAATATGATGAGTAATAGACCACAAGGAGCTCTACCAAGCAATACGGAGGCAAATCCAAGAAGGGACGGAAAGGAGCAGTGCCAGGCCATCACTCTAAGGAGTGGAAAGCAGGATGCAAAAATTGGGCCAGGCGCGATCACGCCCCAAGAAGAAGGAAACACAGAGCGCCTGCGCCAATATGCAGAAAATTCAGAGCAAGTTTTGACTAAGGAAAGTGATGGGAAGCATGTAGTTGAGGCAGAAAAGAAGGAATCAGCTGAGAAATCCAATGCTATACCACCAGTTGTGTACCCTCCTGTGCCATACCCTCAGAGACTTCAAAAGAAGAAACTGGATAAACAATTTGCTAAATTCTTGGAGGTGTTTAAGAAGCTGCAAATTAACATACCATTCGCAGAGGCTTTGGAGCAAATGCCAAGCTATGCTAAGTTCATGAAAGGTATTCTGTCGAGGAAGAAGAAGCTGGAAGATTATAAAACAGTTGCCTTAACTAAAGACTGCAGTGCGGTGTTGCAACGAAAGCTACCTCCTAAGCTCAAGGACCCTGGCAGTTTCATGATACCTTGCTCTATTGGAGGATTGTCCTTCAACAAATGCCTATGTGACTTGGGGGTGAGCATCAATCTTATGCCTCTCTTAGGTGTTTACACAGTTGGGATTGCCAGCTTCGAAGCAGACAAACATATCATTGTAGCTTGCCGATAGGTCCATCACATATTCGAGGGGTATTGTAGAAGATGTCCTTGTCAAGGTGGATAAGTTTATATTTCCTGCCGACTTCATTATTCTTGACTATGAAGAAGACAAGGATATCTCGATCATTCTGGATAGGCTCTTCTTAGCCACTAGACGAACTCTCATCGATGTACAAAAGGGAGAACTTACGATGAGAGTTTAGGACCAAGAGGTTACTTTCAATGTATTCAAGGCTATGAAGTTTCCCACCGATGAAGAAGAATGTTTCCGGATTGATGCAATCGACAGGGTATTCAATGAAAAAGCCACGCAAGTGATGAGCAGTGACCCTTTAGAGAGTGCTTTACTAGGAGACTTTAGCATGGAGGATATAGAGGTTGTTGAGTATGTGCAAATTCTGAATACTGTGCCACAGATGGGTAAATTCAAAAGTCCGGCTGAACCACTTGAACACATAGGGGAGTCTTCTGAGCGCTTAAAATTGTCTATGAAGATTCCTCCTACATTGGATCTGAAACCTCTTCCTAATCATCTAAGGTACGCATTTTTGGGTAATTCTTCTACGTTGCCTATTATAATTGCCTCTGCGCTAACATCTTGTCAGGAAAGTAAGCTGCTGCGAGTATTAAGGGAATTCAAATATGCGATTAGGTGGACCATAGCGGATATTAAGGGGATAAGTCCCTCATTCTGCATGCATAAAATAGTTCTTGAGGATGATAGCAAGCCGACTGTGGAGCAACAGAGAAGATTAAATCCCATCATAAAAGAAGTGGTCAAGAAAGAGATCCTGAAGTGGTTAGATGCCGACATCATATTTCTTATATCAGACAGCTCATGGGTGAGCTTGGTGCAATGCATACCAAAGAAAGGAGGCATGACTTTAGTGTCCAATGAAAATAATGAGTTGATCCCTACCAGAACATTCACGGGATGGAGAGTTTGTATGGATTATCTCAAACTGAACAAGGTGACCAGGAAAGACCATTTCCCTCTCCCATTCATTGACCAGATGCTGGACAGGTTGGCTTGCCATGACTACTACTGCCTCCTTGATGGGTACTCGGGGTATAATCAGATAGTCATTGCTCCTGAGGATCAACAAAAGACTACCTTCACATGCCCCTATGGAACTTTTGCTTTCAGGAGGATGTCTTTTGGCTTATGTAATGCACCGGCCACATTTCAGAGATGTATGATGGCTATATTCTCCGACATGGTTGAGCAAAATGTGGAGGTTTTCATGGACTACTTTTCAGTCTTTGGGGACTTATTTGACATATGTTTGGAGAATTTGGTTATGGTGTTGAAGAGGTGTGTTGAGACCAACTTAGTACTGAATTGGGAAAAGATCCATTTCATGGTATAAGAAGGAATTATCCTCGGGCATAAGGTGTCAGGGAAAGGATTGGAGGTTGACAAAGTCAAATTGGAAACTATTGAGAGCCTACCGCCACCGACTTCAGTGAAGGGGGTCCACAGTTTTCTTGGACATGCGGGTTTCTATCGTCGATTTATAAAGGACTTCTCCAAGATTACAAATCCTATGTGCAGTTTACTAGAGAAGGATGTCCCTTTTAAGTTCGATGAAGATTATTTGGCAGCTTTTGAGCACTTGAAGAGGAAGTTGATGACATCACCTATTATCACAGCTCCTGACTGGACTTTACCCTTAGAGTTGATGTGTGATGCTAGTGACTTTGCAATGGGAGTTATCTTAGGGCAGAGCAAGGATAAGATATTTCATGTGATTTATTATGTTAGTAAGACCTTGACGGATGCACAACTCAATTACACGACCACTGAGAAGGAGTTATTAGCAGTGGTGTATGCTTTCGACAAATTTTTGTTCATACTTGATTGGCACGAGAGTAGTAGTGTATACAGATCATGCTACCATCCGGTATTTAATTGCGAAAAAGGATGCCAAGCCCCATTTGATCCGATGGATTCTACTTCTACAGGAGTTCGACTTGGAGATAAAGGACAAAAGGGGCACCAAGAACCAAGTGGCGGATCACTTGTCATGACTTAAGAATTCGGGGAAAGACACGGATGATGGAGTTTTGATCAATGAGTCTTTCCCGGATGAGCAACTATTTGTGGTCCAAGGAGAAGTTCCATGGTTTACCGATTTTGCAAACTATTTAGTTTGCAATATTATCCCTCCTGAGTTGACAAGGCCCCAAAAGAAGAAATTTCTGCATGATGTAAAATGGTATATGTGGGATGAGCCATATCTGTTCAAGCACTGCGCAGACAGAATGATCAGGCGGTGTATCCCACACAGTGAGACAGAGAGCATACTACAGGGGTGCCATGCATCAGTCTATGGGGGACATTATGGGGGAGAAAGGACAGCGGCCAAGGTTCTTCAAGCGGGATTCTATTGGCCGACGCTCTTCAAGGATTCCTACGATTTTATGCAGAAATGTGATAGATGCCAGCGGGTAAGAAACATCTCCAAGAGGAATGAGATACCCTTGAACATGATCTTAGAGGTTGAGATATTTGACGTTTGGGGTATTGACTTTATGGGGCTATTTGTTTCATCTTGCGGGAATTTGTATATTCTACTGGCGGTAGACTATGTCTCCAAGTAGGTTGAAGTAACGGCTTTGCCAACGAATGATGCAAAGGTGGTCTTGAGATTTCTACAAAAGAGCATATTCACAAGATTTGGGACGCCTAGAGCTATCATCAGTGACGAAGGCACTCACTTCTGTAACAGACAGTTTACAGCGTTATTGGCTAAGTATGGGGTGAATCACTGTGTCGCCATGGCCTACCATACCCAAACTAATGGCCAAGCTGAGGTCTCCAATCATGAAGTAAAGAGGATCATAGAGAAAATTATCAATCCTACGAGGAAAGATTGGTCACTCAAACTCGATGATGCAGTGTGGGCCTACAGAACTGTGTACAAGACACCGCTGGGAATGTCACCTTATCAGCTGGTATATGGGAAAGCCTGTCATCTTTCCATGGAACTTGAGCACAAGGCATACTGGGCTATTAAAAAGCTGAATTTTGACCTCAAAGCCGCAGGGGAAAAGCGACTTCTCTAATTAAATGAGCTTGATGAATTCCGACTGCAGGCTTATGAGAATTCAAAACTGTACAAGGAGAAGGTGAAGAAGTGGCACGACAGAAAAATCATGGATAGGAAGTTTGAGCCGGGGCAATCTGTGTTGTTGTTCAACTCACTGTCTTCGACTTTTCCCGGGCAAGCTCAAGTCGAGATGGTAGGGGCCATTCACGGTGAAAATCGTGTATCCACACGGTGCAATTGAGATTATCGGTCAAGACCCGGACAAGCTGTTCAAAGTTAATGGGCAGAGATTAAAGCACTATTTTGGGGGCGAAGTCGACCGACAGAAAGCCTCCATGACCCTTTCCACTACATGAGCATATTAGAGAAAGTCAAGCTGATTGACTATAAACAAGCGCTCGATGGGAGGCACCCCATCCACTATCTTCTCCCTCTCGTTTAATTCTTGTTACATATCTATATTTCTTCTTCCCCTATGTTTAATTCTGAAAAAGATTTTGAGTGAAGAGCATATTGCATATAGTATAGAAAGATTTCACATATAGCATTTTTGATGATAAATACATACAGCTTACACAGTCCAATTGTGCATATGGAATAATTTTATATCTCATTTGTGAATGCCTTTATTGCAGGAAAAGAGTCACATGCTAGTCAGTTGCTTAGTTCTATAGTGCTACAGAAAGTTCAGTGCAGGAACCTGGGCAGCGCGGTCGCGCCATAGTCCAAGCCAAATTCAGCGCGCCCGAGCCAATATCCAGAGAACTGCCTTGCCAAGCGCAGCCGTGCCAGCCAAATTCTACATCACAGCGCGCCCGCGCCAATATCCAAAAATCTGCCAGTTTTTAAAGTCTTAAAAATTTGACCCATCACTTATAACTTATTTTATTTGGTCAAAATTTCATAGCAAGCCATCTTATATACAAACTCCCTCTCCTAATCTACCACAACCTCTCAAAACCTACTCTTCTTCTACAAACCGACCCTCCCCACAATCCTATACATTCTCTATCAAAATGTCTCCACATAACCCTAACCCTACCTTCCACCATACAATCAGTCCATTTCAGTCCATTTTAAATTTCAACAACTAAGTAGGGTTTGCAGAAAGAGGGTTCAGAGGCAAAGTTTGGGGATTGTTTGTTTGTACTCACAAGTTAGGGTTTAAAAGTGAAAATTTCTACAAAATATCATGGGTCCAAAAAGGGCTAGATTAGTCACTCCATCTTCATCCTCTAGCAGTAGCTAGGGCGAGGATATGCTGGACACATCCAGGTTCATCAACCTGTCGGCCCAGAATCAGTATCATAAGTTGGTGCCCAAGTCTTTTTTTCAGGAATGAGGTCTCAAGCCAACTAAAGAGGATGGGTAGATGTTAGCAATGATCAGAGAGAGGGGTTGGATCAGAGTGGTGGCAACTCCCTTGGCTGCGTCGTCGGCTATAGTGCGAGAATTCTATGCATATGCCAGGGAGACACAGAGCGGCATATCGTTCGTACGGGGCAAGCAAGTTAATTATCTTCCATTGGCAATCTGTGATGTGTTCCATTTGCCCGACCTCCCTGCTGGCCAACAAAATTGGGTTGTTGTTGAGCGATTTGAGACCGATCTGGATATGGTGATCAGAGAGCTGTGTATGCCAGGAACCAAGTGGGCTATCAAGCCAGGCACAGATACGAAGACGAACTTCCCACACGCCACACTGAATTGATATGCCAAAGCATGGAATAATTTCATTTGTGCGAGTTTGATGCCTTCCACCCACCAGCATGACGTTACAGCTGATAGAGCTATTATTCTGTGGGGGATCATCGTCGGCAAGTATATCAATGTCGACCACTTGATTTATCAGTCGATGCTCTGCTATATGCGAGGAGGTACGACAGGTGGGATTTTGCATACCTCACTGGTGACGCAGCTTTGTGCGCAGGCAGGAGTTGAATGGGACGATGAGCAGGTGCAGATGCCTAGCAAGGACATAGACCATACCACAATCAAGAAGTATTCAGAGTGTACCGGTGGCAAGGCAGATCCTAGAGGTCGTGGATTCATTTTGCCTCGTCTGCCAGCTCGTACAGCAGAGGCTCCACCACAGTCTTCAGAGTCAGCAGGGCTTCCTTCAGCTAGTTTAGCAAGACAGAATCGCAAGATAAGGCACCTGTAGACGAGGATGGATGCTTTGCACTTCAACTTCAAGGCCTATGCTGATGGGATGTCAGGTGCCCTAGCCAAGGCTTTTGCTTAGCAGGGGACGATTGTGCAGTTTCCTATATTCGGCTCAGCCATGCCGTATCCACCGCTAGATTCACCACCCGAGTCACAGTCGGGTGGCCACGAGGATGCTTAGGGGAGTTTTCTAACCCTTTATCTCCATTGAGGACAATGTATATCTTAAGTTTGGGGGTATTGGGTGTCGACATTGGAAAATTTAAGAATCCCGCGGGTTGGTTCGTAACCCGAGTTTCCTCAAATCGATCTTCCTAAGTTCTCTCTACCCTTATTCTTTTTATTTAGGAAAAAGGTTTTGAAGGATTTTTTAGGAAAGAGGCCTACATGTATCATGTCGACGATTTGAATATTTTAATAGAATCTCCAGTTGGTAGATTTAAAAATGGTTGTACCAACTCAACCGAGTTTGATTTGAAAAGAGGCCCAATTACTGGACACTGTCGAAACTTGATCTTTGAAATTGGAGTTTTGAGTTCGGGGGCTTGGTTAAGTGTGGGGAAGGTGTTAGGCACCCCACAACTCCCGTGTAAACACGGTACCGCAATATTTTTAATATTTCCCTTAAAACTGGAATGCGTGAGTGAATGATGTTTGAAGATTGGGCCTTTTGATTGATTGAAAGCTTTGACAGGCTTCGTTGAGCCTATATACTAAGGGTTTGATTTGATTTGAAAATCAATCTTTGATTTGATTTGCAAAAAGCATTTAATTTGATTTACAAAAGCTTTTCTTTTGATTAAAAATGATGTTTTGAAAGCTGTTTATCAAACCCCTACGCTGACATAGGAATTGAAACACATCACCACTTTTAATTTTTATCTTTATAGCCTTAAAGCTGCATGCAAGCGATGATTTATCGGGCTACGAAGCATCCTCGACCACAGATATATACAAGTGTCGGTCTCCTCATGGGTATGAAAACCATCGGAGGGACGCTGACACGACAATCCATATATTCACTATATTGAGACCTTAAATCCGGATAACCGTTTTAAGGTCTGTGTATGTACATTTTACAGAAAAACTGGCAGGGTACATCTGTAAATTGGAGTTTGTCCATTGTGGGAATCAGATTCTGATCAGTTTTGTAACGGGATGAATTTTTTTATTGAACCGTGATTCTGGGTTGAATTAAATAAATATTTTTGATGATTTAATTATTGAGTTAAATAATTAATTGATGAATTTGTGATAGATTAATTTAATTATATGTGTTACATTGATTAAATTAATGTGGATAATTTTTATATGCAAAAGTATGTGTTTAATTAAGCTTATTTGATTAAGTGAATTATTTAATAAGCATAATGTTATTCTAATTAATTAGAGATTTAATGATTTGACATAATTAATAAATGAGAATTTTAATTATGTGACTATGTGAATTATTGTGGAATCATGCTATTTTATTTAATTGATTTAAATAAGATTAATTGATTAATTAAAAGTGTGACATTATTAAACTATATTATAGTAAGTTAATTAAAATAAATGAGAAGGGATTCCTTAAGCTAGCCAAACAAGGCCTTAATGGGAGTTGGTCAGTTAACCCACTATGGGATTAACCGACAACCATTCACCCTCTACATATATACGTATTATATACTTATATTTTATATAATATACATATGAATTTACATGTTCATATATTCAGAGAGAATTTGAGAGAGAATTGTGAATTTAAGAAGAAGTAGAGAAGATATTAATCGAGTCTATATCATCAAACAGAGTTAGCAGGGTAAATTCTTAACCCAGTTATACTAAGTTTCAAGCTTTCTATTTTACGTACTTTGAAGTTCTCTGTAATCGTCAATTTTGAATCATTGTTGGTTATATGGTTTTATATGGGTTAAATTATGTTTATAACATGTTTTATACCATGTATACATAAATCACAGTGATCAATTTTATGTAATTACATCTTAATTAAGTTTTCAAAACTTTCCATTAACGCACTTTGAAGTTTTCTGTAAAAGACTAAATTGATGACTTGTTCATGATATGGCTATATATATATTAATTGATGTCCACAATATATTATATGCCACATATGCATAACTTTCAGTGATCAAACCATGGAATTTTGTTGATAATTGGGTTTTCAAAAGTTACAGAGTGTAGAAATTGTACATATGGCCCATATGGCCCTTACGTACAAAATTTACACGCCTTATACGTTTATTTAACTTAAATGGATACTTGCATGTAATTATGTACGTTTAAACTAACAAAATGGAAGTTAAACGAACGGATTCGGTGTTATAACGAATCCGTAACGTTGAATTTCTTGTTTTCCTTCAAAACTTTACAAAATATTGAAAACAGTAAAAATAGATGCCTTGGATTGTGTAAATACGTGATTTAAAATGCTAAAATCATGCTAGAAATGTTATATAATGTTTCTGTGGAGTTTTTACATTATGGGTAGCCTTAGAATTCATTACGTTAGTTTAATTTGGATTTATTTGGGCTACTCTATGTGTTCATCGCGAACCATGGAGTGCACCAGCAGGGGGACCCGCCCCAGTGGGTGTTCATGGGCATTAGGAGCCGCCCCAGCGGGTATAAGGGCTGTCCGGGAGCCTTTTTTTTGGTTTCTGAGACTGTTTTGACCTCCTGTAGTAAAATAAGCATAACTTTTTCATACGAACTCCGATTAAGGCGATTCAAGATGATTCGGAAAGATAACGAGTAGGCCTACAACTTTCAATCTTTAAGTTTTTCAATTTGAAATCGTTAAAATGGGTAAAAAGGACCATCTTTATGACTGATGCGTATTCGGAGGCAATCGGAGGGCTTCGGACATGCACGCACACAAGTGTAGTGTTCTCGATAATAAAAGATGTTGTTTTAAGTTACATACATGAATATTATACGATTTGAAATTCATGATTAATAAATTAAGTTATTAACATGTATAAGATAATGTGAAGGTTCAAGTTAACAAACTAAGTGCAAACTTGAATATCGTAATTGTAAAACTTGATTATGATTGCTTAAAGGGATATACATGTGTGATATGCATGTTGTGAGTTTACATTCATGTTATGTGGTTAGCCATTGAGTAATATTATAAACCAAGTTGTAAGTCGAACTTAAGTGAATAGTTCAATAGTTAAACATGGTAGTTATGAAAACTAATCGATGTCGTATACATAATGTAATGTGTAGGACGTTGAGGAAGTGAATTCTAATTATATTTGTAGCTTGTGCAAGAGGCAAGTTTCCTATCCTTAAACTTGTCTAATATTTTGCAAGTTTCCTAAACTCAAACCTTACTTTTACATCAAGCAAGTTCTTATCCTTGTTTATTCAAGTTAATATTTTCATATGAGATATTGTTATTCCTTTAAGTATTACTTCAGTTATACAATACTTATTCGATTGTGTACTCTTGAGATTTATTGTTCAAATTGAATATCGATGTTATTGTTGAATCTTATAGGACTAGTGAACCCTTATTGATTCGACTAGTCCATAGTTAATGAACGTTTCAAATTCTAGAATACTTATTGAGCTTATCTAAACCAAACTTCCTTTGGTGCGGACTCTGATGTCAAAACTGAGATGAACAACCCTGTAAAGGGGATTATTTACGCTTTAGCGTTGAGATATTGTGCACAGTATGGTACTAAGGGCTGACCCCCCTAAGTACGAGAAGTAGAGTCCATAGTTTTATGACTGTTAAAGGTTTAAAGTATAAACACTTTACAACCTAGGACATAGTTCAAGGTCTTATGACCCTCAGATGTTCTTTTGATTCCTGTTATTTGTCCTCGAGTCAAAAGTTGAGTTTCTTTATTTAGATGTCTTTGATTCACTCGCATGTTATTATATTGTTGTCATATTATTATACTTGTGGGCAATCGTGCTCACTCTTGCGTAATAATAACATTGCAGTTAAGAACGAAAGGTCTGACGAGCCTTCTACTAGCAAAGGCAAGGGCAAAGTCAACAAGTGATGAAGACTTGTTTAATTTATATGTTTATGTTTCAGACTTGTATTATGTTGTGTAAGACCATTTAATTGTTTATGTTCCGCACAAATGTTTAAGGTTAGTATGACTTGGGATTTATTTTATTTATTACTCAGATGTTGTAACCCCATAAGGGGAGGATTTATTTCTATTTATTGCATGGTTTGCATTTACTATGGGTAGATAGATAGATGATATTCGTACAGTGAACACCAAGTCCCGTGGAATTGAAGTACCCGGATTTGGGGGTGTCACAAGTTTGATAATGAATCCCACGATTCTTAGTCTCACATGTGAGTAGCCAATAAACATGCACAGTTCAAATTTGTACAGAAATTGATAAATATCCCAAAATTGCTAGAACCGAGGATTCATTCAGTAAATCTCGGTCCGCACTACCGAAGCGTCTCGTTCCCACTTGATAGCGATCTAAGGGACGCGAGGTTGCTTTTGAAGCTGAAACTATAAAAATAACTAGATTTAAAGAAATCTCAGCCATTATAGCTTTCAGGTTTTATCGGGACCTGTTTGAACCGTTGAAAGCTAGAATTGGCGAGATTTGGATAAATCTAGTCCGCCCGCAGATATGTCAATGCAGATTCATATAAAAAATGAATATTAAATGCAAAAGTTGAATAAATTAAGTAAAGCAATATATATAGTTAAATATATATAAAAGCTATAAAAAGGGCGATGGGTTTTCACTCGCAAGCCAGGACTGGAATTGAAATATATATATTTATAAAATAACTGCAAATAGCCACGAAATAATCTAGGCTGTGACATAATTGAAATATATATAGAAAAACAGTAAAAAGGGCGATGGGTTTTCACGCCTGTGCCCGTACTGGAATTGAAATTGACAGAAAAATAGTCACCCAGTGATTGGGGAGAGCACCCAGTATGGGGAAGTGTGCAAAAGTAGTAAAATGGCCACGAAATAGTCCAGGCCGACTGAAAATATATATATATATATATATATATATATATATTGACAGGAGTGTAGTCAACCAGGACTAATATGAGTACCAATGATGGTGAATGTCGCTTATATATGCGTAAATATATATAAAAGCGTTAAACTACCTCAGATTTGACATCCGGGCTTGACAGAATTAAAATGTTAGTACATTTATAGTTAAAAATATACAAAAAAGTGCCAAACCTAGACTGGGAAGATAACCCAGTCCTGCGAAGTTGCCAAAATGTGCGTGCAAGTGCAGTGGAGCTGTTAAAGTTGACGGATCGTCAATCCGAGTTGTAAAAATGCTGAAATTGGAGTTTATGTACAAAAATATATTAAGTTTTGACGAAAACGTCCACGGAACTAAGTTCTGGGCATATTTAGAAAGTGGAATTTTGTGTGCAAGTGTAAAACAATGCAAAGTAGTAATAGCAACTTGTTGATCGTAAAAATACTTACAATAGCCTGCAAAATGGGCTTTTTGCCACTTAGTGGGCTTTAAACGACCAAATCTACCTGTGGTTTTTTGATATGTGGTAGTATATGGGTTTGTCTACGTGTTGGAGTAAAAATATTTGGGTTTAGAAGAGGTGTGAAAGTCAGAAAATCAGACAGGCAAATCTTTGCTGCGTTTTTGGAATTCTTAAAAATGAACCGGGGGGGGGGGCACATTTATTTAAAGGCCAAGGAACCTCCACTCTACTTGTGGTAGCTGCAAGTAGAGCTGCGGCTCCCCTAGGTGGGGCCCACGTGCCCGGCTTGGTTGTCTCAAGGTGCGTGCATGCCAGGCGACGCGATGTCAGGTTCAGAACTTCATAACTTTTGATCAGAGCGTCCGTTTGGGGCGTGCTATAGCTTTCCGGAAAGCCCTCGCTGAGAGTGTCACAATGAAATTAGTTTTAACCCTTTTTAAGTACCCAAAGATGGGTTCATAATCGGGTCTTCATTTCTCTATAGTTTACCCGATGAGCCGTCTGGTGCTGTTTTCACCCAGAATCACCGTTGTGGTTATTTCAGACCTTGGTGGCATCAATTCAGCTTGAGTTTGACTGAATCAGATAAGATTTGGTAAAATGACCATTTTGCCCCTCCCAGGGTTGCCCTTGGTGTCGGCATGGCCTCTGGTTGACTTTCGGGAGCTGTTTTCAAGACTTGGATCCCATTCGAGTCTGTTTGTCCCCATTGTTGCCTCTGTGGTTGATGTGGTCATTCTAGGTTTTCTTTTGGAAGTGTTGTGGTGCTTCAGGTTTATGTTCGAAGTAGACCTGACTTCCCGGACTGATGCCGGGGCTGAGCTGTACTTCCCTGGTTGCTGTCGGGGCTGATTTATACCTCCTGGGTTGCTGTTGGGGCTGCTTTGACATCCCAATATGGTTGATCGGTGCTGTGGTTGTCCCGATATTGGTGACCAGGTTTGAGCTGGTGTCTCCGATATTGAGATCGGAGATGATCTGACTGTCCGATTGACGATCGGAGTTGGATGAACGGTCCTATTAATGATCGGAGCTGGATAGATGGTCCGATTGATGATCAGAGCTGGATAGCTGGTCTGATTGAATATCGGGGCTGGATTGAGGGTTCGATTGACTATTGGAGCTGGATTGGCGATCCGATTGACTATCGGAGCTGGATTGACGGTCCAATTGACGATCGAAGTTGGCTGGAGTACCGATATTAGTGATCAAATTTGACTGGAGTTGACTGATATTGGGGATCGAATTTAGATTTACCGATATTGGGGATCGTATTTAGGTTGAAGGACCGATATTGGTGGTTGGATTTAGATTAGATGTCTGGTGTTGGGACCGAGGTTGGCTTGATTAACGGTTTTGCCCTCCTACAGTGCTAGTATTGGCGAAGGAAAATTTTGAGTGTCTATAGATGCCCCTCTTTATCATGTCCATGCAATGTAGTGGAATGGATAGGATAAAGATTGCTAGACACATGAAATATGACAAGATATTAATGATACAAATTGCAATGCAATGAGTGTTAACATGTTTTCTTAAATCGCCTTGCATCGCAAATCGCATTGCAGCGCAAATCGCATCGCATATCGCATCGCACCGCAAATAGCATATCGCATCGTTAATCGCATCGCATCGCATTACCTTTACCGGTGCCTGTGCTAGGCCGGTCTCAACGGTTGACTTTCATCAGTGTTGCTGATGTTTATACTGGTGTTTACTGCAACGGTCTGATTTCCATTGGTGTTGCTGATGCTTGTTTGATGAAGATAAACTGAAATGTTTCCTATATTTCTGCTAGGGATGATGTCGTCTATGATGGCCCTTGGTGCTACCTTGGTTTAAGCCCAATGGTTTCTCACATCTGCTGATACTCTTTGTGAGGCATACTTTCTGATGTCGTTTGTACATTTTTGAAGACTCCTCTACTGAGGATATATTTCTTTCATCGAGTTACCTCAGTGGGTGCTCCCAATGCCTATCCTGATGATAACTTGTACCGATAGTTCGCAACAGCGCCTACCCTGATGGTAGGGATAATGGTTGATCACTAGACTTTCCCGATGCCTACTCGAACGGTAGCAGACTTTTTCATTGAGTTTGTGTGTTCAATGTGTGTGCATTTTTGACTCTATTGGGTATGCATGCCTAATGTTTTGATGGAAATGTGCGCTGATGTAGCGCTTGTTGCACATGTGCAGACCAGACATGATATGATGATTTTAATTTGTCCTAGGTTGATGCATATGCTTAATTGAATTGATGTAGAACCATACCTCACTCTTTCTGAGGCGATTAGGAGTTTATTTTTAGACATGGATTTTGATAGGCTTAGCAGCTCTAACTCCCATATGGCTCCTTTTGTCATTCGCAGAGCAATTTTGGATGTTCCCCTTTCATACGTCATCTCTGATGGGGATGGATTAGAGTTGATCTAACGGCCTGATTGAAGATCGGGGTTGATTTAACTTCCCGGGTTGATGGCGGGGTTGGACTTGACTTCCCGGGTTGAGACCGAGGTTGAGTTTGATGATCCGGGTGATGCTGACGTCTTGGAGGATGTAGCCCGTTCTTTCATCGCCTAGATTTGAACTTCAGGGTAGGGGCCTCGACTGATGAGGACTTAGCATATGTTGACATATTTGATGAAGCAGATTTCCTTCGCTAGATCTTTTAATCATTGTGCATCTGTTCTTCCTGAGTTAAGGACTCTGTTGAGGATCTTTCCCTTTTTGTACAGGGACAACTGATGTCGCCTTGATTTCTTTCAGGAACTCTCCCTTTTCTTTTGATGAGGAACCTGGTCCCGTCATAGATTCTTTCCATTTCTTGGAATGGAGAAATGCCCCAACCCTTTCGCAGGTTGTTACTGGGGTTTATAGAAAAACTCGCTTTGTTGACCATGTCCATGGTGAGCAATATCCTGCACATTCAGATAAACGACAATATGTGTCGACAGCTTGATGGCTCGGGCCGTCGGGATTAGTATGATCTTGTGAATGAGGCATTTGAAGTTAAAATTGAATGCTTGTATTGAATGAGCTCTTATCTTATCGCTAAAGGTCTTGAAAGGGAGTGTGAAAATGAATTTTTCCTAAGGAAAGCAAAATTTTTGCTTGACAAGTTATGAAATTGCAAGAAAACTTTTAAGCATCCATGGTCATTTTTCATGGGTAGGATTAGATTCAAAAGACTTATCTCCCTTCATCAAAGACACCTCATCTTCGCTCTAGACACTGCTCTTCACAAGATTAAGATTATATGACACGTGTACTATATGTGACGCAACCCTTAGCAGAGGTTTCTCTTCTATGACTCTAGATGATCTCATTTTTATCTTGCAAAATTTTCTTTTCTCTCTTAACTTTGTCTCATTATCTTAGGCTTTTCAGTGTTACCCATGTAACGAGTTTTGGACCAATGACTCCCAAACCTAACGGCTTTAGGGCACTAGGTGTTGAGACACCCCTTAGGGTTTACTAGCTCGAGTAACAAAGGCCAAACTTCGAGATAAGTCAGGCGGTCTACTCTTTCTGATCCTTTGCCTGAGCTTGTACAAGATTCATTTTCTTAGGCTCTAAATTACCCGTGCAGCGAGTGTTGGGCCGATGACTCCCAAACCAGACGGCTTTAGGGCACCAGGTGTAGAGACACCCCTCGGGCTTAATTACTCGGGTAACCTAGGCCACGATTCAGTGCTGCTCAGGTTTTGATTTCTTATAATGCTCATTTTCTTAGGTACTGAGTTACCCATGTAACGAGCGTTAGGCCAGTGGCTCCCAAACCAGATGGCTTTAGGGCACCAGGTGTAGAGACACCCCTCGGGCTTAATTACTCGAGTAACCCAGACCATGATTTGAGACATTAGACTGGCTATAAATTATCATCCTTGTTGTCATAGTTTCATACCCCATAACTAAGAGTCAGGTCAATCGCAAAGTGCAGACATGCATATGAGGTCAAGTTTGCTCCAAAAAGTGCTTTGAACTAGGACGTCGCTCCTAATCAAAAGGTCGAATAGTCTTAATTCTTTAATTGCTTTCATGATTCTTGCTCCATGGACGCTTATCAGAATTAATCTAATTCATAACAAGTTAAGCAAAAATCTTTTTTTTTGAGACTCTAATGCAAAACTTATGTGTATTACCGCTAATGCATGGAAATTGAAAACACATAAAAAGATGAAAGAGTCATACCTTACCAGCGGATCGCAGTATTATGATTGTCAAAGATAGATTGGTCATATCAGATCGCCAATGATGGAAGCTTGGATGATGATGGACTATGCTGATGGTACCGACTGGTGAATGTTGATTAGATGGTTGATAAATGCCCCAGTGTTGGGTTACTCAATTTCCAAAATTAGTCCAGTCTTGTGGTAACGATCCCGACATCGGGTTATCATT
This sequence comes from Panax stipuleanatus, assembly GCA_020205555.1. Lineage (NCBI taxonomy): Eukaryota > Viridiplantae > Streptophyta > Magnoliopsida > Apiales > Araliaceae > Panax > Panax stipuleanatus. The sequence goes on from JAINUT010001849.1 coordinate 51,859, forward strand.
GACTTTGAACTTGCCCCAGTCTTGCCTGTCATCTGGGACGATTGCTTGGTTGTATGTTTGAACGATGGGCTGATAAGATGCCGAGATCGCAAGAGTCTTTAATCGTATGACCCCTATGGTGAACAGGTAGTGGATTTTGGCTTTAATTCTTGGATGCCCCAGTCATTGTTTTTGAGTTGTAGGAGCAATTGGCTTTGATGACCTTTCTTCTGGTTTGATGAAGGTTCCAGATTGAGGCTTCAGCTCTTCGAAGGTCCTTGCGGATGTTTATGCTTGATATTGATAGTAGTGTGCATACAAGCCAATCATGTATGATGATAAAGCACACACTTTGTAAATAATCTTATTTATTTATTAATAAAATATTCATTTAAGGCATATAATTATCTACATGGTGCTGTTTTTATAATATGTAAATAACCCATAGTTTTAAGCAATGCTTTTAGAATCATGATGAGATCATGATAATGAGATCTAAATTCTTAGAAAGCTTAAAAACTTAAATAGTTCCCAATTGTGGGATTACTAAAATGGGGATTAGTAAATCCGGATAGATTGGTGCATATGTTGCTTGCTCATTGGATGAAGATGACTGATCTCATGGTCATTTGTGTGGAGACACTAAAGCAAGTATGTAGGTGCTTATTGGAGAATAAGTTCACTGAACGTGACTCGCTATGGAATACCTAATGGAGTTTTACTCGCCTGTCAATAGGAATTCCTAATGTGATAGTAGTACATGTGATCCTTGGACTTGAGATCATCATAGTATCTTGTATGTAACAAATTATACTTTGACTAATTCCTTAAGGCCTTTTAAGGCATATATAGGGTATGCTTGGGTGTAATGAGTTACATATGGAGATAATGAATGATCAATAAAGAGTCTACCACCTCTAGTAAAAGAGGAGATATGTCCTATGTGATTCGTTAAATGACAACCCAGGAATCCTTGGACAAGGTAGAATGAAATTAGAAAGAGGTTTCTAATTTGCATTATTTGGAGTTGTGCATTTTCTAATCGAAATACATATGATTAAATAAATTAAGACTTGACAGTAAATCCATGTCTTATATTTAATTGGGACATTGTATGGTGGAAGGATTGAATTGTATGGTAACTATTTACTCACAGGTTCTTTTATGATTAATGTTGAAATCTATATTATCTAGAAAGTCGTTGATCGCTAGGGAGGCTTATCCCTATTGTAGAATAAATGTTATTTATTTAAATAGATTATTAGTTTAATTTGTTTATTTAAATAAGATTAGAATTGTTCTAATTGATTTATTCACAACCGGTTTAATATGGAGAACCTAGAGGGTCACACCATAAAAGGAAGAAGAATTATTTAAGAAGAAAATGACATGATAGTAATAATGCATTAAGTATAATTAATTTAATCTATGATGATAGAATAAATTAAATAGCTTAATGTTTATTATTTAATATTTTAGAAATATTAAATATAAATTAATAAGAGGAGTCTTATTAATATTATTATTATTATTATTATTTTAATTCTAAAGGAGTTTAGGAATTAATATAATATCAGTACTCTCTCTCAATCCTAATAAAGATTAGGATATAAATTAATTAAAAGTATTTAATTAATTATTAAATAAAACCCTATTCTAATTGGATTAGGAGGGTTAACCTAATATCTATATAAGAGAGTCTTATATCAGAAATAAGGTATGTGAATTTTTCAAGAGTTGGGAGTACACATATTCTATAGAGATAGAAACAAGGGTTAAGCCAATAACCCATCTTACTGAGTTCTTCATCTTCCTTGGTGGATCACCGTTAGAGGCCAAACATTTGGGTGGCTGACATTGATCAAGGGAAGGAGCCACTACAGAGGAATCAAAGGAATCAAAGGAGTAGAACTTGTACCTGAGGAAGCTTGGATCTTCAAAGGTATAATTCTATTTTTCTCCTTCTTCATTCACTGATAATTGATGCATAAGAATGATCATGGTAATGGGTTTGTATAAATTTTTGAAAACCTAGTTTTTTACGCTTCCGCCCTATTTATGTGATTTGATTGCATGATTGCGTTACGTACAAACCCAACAGTGGTATCAAAGCCAATCTTGTGCTAATTATCAGTCTATGTGATTCCATACATGTATGATATGCGATTGGATTGAGTTCTGGGCAACAAAATTTTTTTAGATTCTGCGAAGCTGCGCAGCTGTGCCGGTACAAGGCAACATTGCTGCGCAGCTGCGCCGGGTGCTGTTCCTGGTTTTCATGCTGCGCAGCTGCGCCGGTTCCCTTTACATTCTTGGCGCAGCTGCGCCATTGGACAGGAACTGAATTTTTTTTTTGTTTTATTTAATTAAATGAATGGTTTATTTAATTAATAAAGGTTTAAAATAAAGATGTTTATTTTATATGAAATGAGATTTCAGAATTGCTAAAATTAAAGAGTTTAATTTGGAATTGTTTTTGAATGAAATAAAGGAATTTATTTTTCCAAAAACAAAGTTTAGCAAACTTTTGCCCATTAACTGATATTAATACATATATGGAATGAATTTACTTTCATGAGATGAATAAGTTTTATTGATACGTATGATGATATGTATGGTAATAAAAGGGATTGATTATGGACTATGACCAATGTGATTGGATTTTATTTTGGTTGAATGCTTGAATGAATGGGTTTTATAAAATGGGGTCTGCGTACCTCGTCTTCTCTAGTTTTATTCTCGATGTAAATTCTATCTCCTTTCTATGTACTTCCCCTTGACTGCTGATCAAGGTTTCTATTTAATTTTAAATAGTTAATGTAATAGAGATAGTTAGAATTATTTTGAAGAAATTGGAGACCAAGGAGCAAGGAACGCATGAAGACTCATTTGTATGGAGCCAGGGTTTAAATGTAATAGTTATATTTAAATTTAAATTCTTGCACTCGTAGGTTTGACCTTTTGGTTCACTTGGTGGCTCTAGTGAACCAAACTAGAATAAAAGTCCATAATCAATCCGGGTAGAATATAGTATTCTATATTGCATGCTAAATATTATATATATTATATTTTATACAAACATGCTTCGCATGTTTAATAAAATGACGCGTATTTTATATATATATATATGTGCATGCGCGCTTAAAAAGATGAGACAAATAATAACAAACCCCTCAAAGAAATAATATTAAGTCTGAAGCGTTCAAATGATATTTAGAATATCGAACGTCGCCTTCTAGCATGATTAGTTAATAGAGTATTAAATATTTAATATGAGTTTGTTGTGCTATCCACAAGGCGAGTATTGAATATTTAAGATATTAATTAATCACAATTGATGCTTATCAAGAAAATTGAACGATCTAGTCTTGTTGTGCTATCCACAAGGACGAAAATTTTTCTTTTTTGAATTTATGAAAGTGCTAGGCTGGACTTAACTTAAATCATTTTAGTTCGGATGTGCACACACCTGACCATTATGATTTAAGAGGCAAAATAAAAGGAGTTACATGGTGATGTAATTGACAAGAGTTGTCTACCTATTTATTTGTATATCGCTTGTTGTGCTATCCACAAGGTTATATACATTTGAAATGGGATCCTTAATCTCACTAGCAAATCTTTAATTAGATGTTGCCGAACTATATGAGTGAGGGTAATATAGTTTGATGAAAATAGTGGGAGATACCAATTTAAAATAAAGACCTAAATTTATTTTGGTATGCAAAGTTAATAAAATGAATGTTTGCTAAAATGTTGTCTTTTTACATGCAGAATTTTAAAAATGTCAAAATCACTAATCTCACTACGAAGCATACTTGATGCAAATAAGCTTACCGGCCCGAATTATGAGGACTGGCTAAGAAATCTGAGAATTGTTCTCACTGCTGAAAAGATTTCTTATGTCCTAAATTCCACTATCCCTGAATCTGTTTCAGAAACAGCCTCTGAGGAAGAGATTGCCACTTTCAATAAGTGGCAAGATGATGCATCTGTGGCTCAATGCATCATGCTCGCATCCATGAATAATGAGCTTCAGCGTTAGCACGAAAAAATAGATGCTCCTGCTATGCTGCTTCACCTCAAGGAGTTGTATGGTGAACAGAGTAGGACTGCTAGATATGAGATATCTAAGGAGCTCTTCCGATCTCGGATGACCGAGGGCACTGCCGTCGAGACTCATGTTCTGAAGGTAATCAATTTGATTGAACGCCTTGGATAGCTTGGGTTCGTCATGGATGGGGAGTTGAGTCAAGACTTGGTCTTGCAGTCACTCCCTGAGACCTTCTCGCAGTTTGTGGTTAATTTTCACATGAATAAGCTAGATGTCAGCTTACCTGAGCTGCTTAACATGCTGAAAACTGCAGAAGGTCACTTCTCATCCAAGAAGAACCATGTCTTGATGGTGGATTCTTCCAATAAAAGGAAGAGGCCCAAGGTGTCTTCTGAAAAGAAGAAATCTAAGAAGGCTAAGGGAAAAGGGAAAGAAAAGGAGCAAAAGAAACCTGAACCAGCTAAAGGAATGTGCTTTCATTGCAATGAGCCGGGACATTGGAAGAGGAACTGCAAGAAGTTTCTACCAGAGAAGAAGCTTGGAGAAGCTTCGACTTCCAATCAAGGTTTGTTTATGATTGAAATTAATTTTTCTGAAAGTCATAATTCTACTTGGGTATTGGATACCGGCTGTGGTTCTCACATATGTAATACTGTGCAGGGACTGGTCAGAAGTAGAAAGCTGAACAAAGATGAGGTGATCCTACGAGTGGGAAATGGAGCAAAAGTTGCTGCATTAGCTGTAGGAACTTATTGTTTAGCAATGCCTTCGGGCAAATCCATTTATCTTAATAATTGTTATTATGTTCCGAATATTATTAAAAACATTATTTCAATTTCTGTATTGGATATGGAAGGTTTTGACGTTATTATAAAGAACAATGGTTGTTTTATTTATAAAGACGATGTTTTATATGGTATTAGAAATTTGCGAAATGGACTTTATACACTTGACTTACAAGAAAATATATTTCAAATTGAACAAATTAAGAAAAGGAAAAAAGATTATATTAATTATACCTATATGTGGCACTGTAGACTCGGTCATATCAATGAAACAAGATTATCCAAGTTGCATAAAGATGGGCTCCTCGAGCTATCTGATTATGAATCATATCCAACTTGTGAATCTTGTCTCATGGGTAAAATGACTAAATCTCCTTTTAGTGGAAAAGGAGAGAGAGTTACAGAGTTATTGGCATTGATTCACACAGACGTTTGTGGACCTATGACAACAAGTGCACGGGGTGGGTATTCTTATTTTATTACTTTCACTGATGATCACTCAAGATTTGGATATGTGTATTTAATGAAATACAAATCAGAATCATTTGAAAGTTCAAAGAGTTCTGAAGTGAAGTAGAAAAACAAACGGGCAAGAGTATTAAGATACTTCGATCAGATCGAGGTGGAGAATACTTAAGCAGTGAGTTTTTCAATTGTCTCAGAGAAAATGGTATAATCTCACAATGGACTCCTCCAGGTACACCACAGTTAAATGGAGTATCTGAAAGGAGAAATCGAACACTGTTGGACATGGTTCGATCCATGATGAGTTTTACCGACCTTCCAATTTCCTTCTGGGGATATGCCCTAGAAACGGCTGCATACCTACTTAACAAGGTACCTACTAAATTCGCCCCAAAGACTCCATATGAGATGTGGAAAGGGAGGAAACCAAATCTTAAGCATGTTAAGACTTGGGGTTGTCCAGCTTATGTCAAAAAGTTTGAAAATGATAAGCTACAGACTAAATCCGATAAGTGTAGATTTGTGGGATACCCTAAAGAAACCGTAGGGTATTATTTCTATCATCCAACTGATCAAAAGGTATTTGTTGCAAAACATGCTACCTTCTTGGAGAAAGAGTTTATCCATGAAGGGGTCAGTGGGAGCAAGATATATCTTGAAGAAGTTCAAGAACCACAAGTTACCATGGACCAAAGTCAGGTACTTAACCAAGTAGAAGAACCTACTGTTCGTAAATCTGGAAGAGTACCGAAGATACCTGAGAGGTATGGATTCGTTAAAGAGGATGACGATGAGGTACACATCATGAATGATGATGATCCATTGAATTACGAACAGGCTATGAGTAATAAAGACTCAGGGAAATGGCTTGAAGCCATGAAATTCGAAATGGACTCCATGTATGAAAACAAAGTATGGTCTTTGGTTTCACCACCTGAAGGTATTAAACCTATTGGGTGTAAATGGGTTTTTAAGAAAAAGACTAGAGCAGACGGAAAGGTAGAGACCTATAAGGCCCGACTGGTTGCAAAAGGTTTCAAACAAAGACAAGGAGTTGACTATGATGAAACCTTCTCACCAGTAGCCATGCTCAAGTCCATTCGGATTTTGCTTGCGATTGCAGCTTACAACGACTATGAGATCTGGCAGATGGACGTGAAAACGGCCTTCCTCAATGGGAAACTTGAGGAGGATGTGTATATGACACAGCCAGAGGGATTTATTTCAAAAGTTGGAACAAATCAAGTCTGTAAGCTACAACGATCCATTTATGGGTTGAAGCAAGCTTCTCGTAGATGGAACATTCGTTTTGATGAGACAATCAAAGAGTTTGATTTTATCAAAAACGAGGATGAACCATGTGTATACAAGAAGGTTAGTGGGAGCGCAGTATCATTCCTTGTATTATATGTTGATGATATATTACTGATAGGGAATGACATTCCTATGTTACAATCCATTAAAATATGGTTATCTAAAAATTTCTCCATGAAGGACTTGGGTGAAGCATCCTATATTTTGGGGATAAAGATCTATAGAGATAGATCTAAAAGGATGCTCGGCTTATCCCAAGGAACGTACATTGATACGATGCTAAAGAAGTTTAGCATGGAAGATTCCAAAAGAGGTCTCATGCCGATGAGGCATGGAATAAATCTCTCCAAGAAACAGGCCCCAAAGACACCTGAGGAGAGAGACCGTATGAGTAAGATCCCTTATGCTTCTGCAATAGGATCTATCATGTACGGTATGATATGTACTAGACCGGATGTTGCTCACGCACTTAGTGTAACAAGCAGATACCAGTCGAATCCAGGAGAAGAGCACTGGAAGGCAGTGAAAAATATCCTAAAGTACTTGAGAAGGACTAAAGATATTTTTCTTGTCTACGGTGGGTCTGAATTAAAACTCGAGGGATTCAAGGACTCAAGTTTTCAAACAGACCAAGATGACAGTAAATCTATTTCAGGGTATGTGTTTACCTTGAACGGAGGTGCAGTGAGTTGGAAGAGTTCCAAGCAGCAAACGGTTGCTGATTTAGTGACAGAGGCAGAGTATATAGCTGCAAGTGAAGCTGCAAAGGAAGCTGTTTGGATGAAGAAGTTCATAACTGAACTTGGTGTGGTTCCTAGCATTGGAGAAGCAGTTCCCGTATACTGTGACAACACCGGAGCGGTTGCACAGGCTAAGGAACCCAGGTCTCATCAGAAATCTAAACACGTGTTGCGGCGATTTCACTTGATCAGGGAGATCATTGAAAGAGGAGATGTCACCTTGGAGCGTGTAGACTCTCAAGACAACATTGCAGATCCATTTACTAAAGCTTTAACACAACAGCAGTTTGATCGTCACTTAGAGAAGATGGGTATGAGATACCATGACGATTGGCTTTAGTGCAAGTGGGAGATTGATAGTAGTGTGCATACAAGCCAATCATGTATGATGATAAAGCACACACTTTGTAAACAATCTTATTTATTTATTAATAAAATATTCATTTAAGGCATATAATTATCTACATGGTGCTATTTTTATAATATGTAAATAACCCATAGTTTTAAGCAATGCTTTTAGAATCATGATGAGATCATGATAATGAGATCTAAATTCTTAGAAAGCTTAAAAACTTAAATAGTTCCCAATTGTGGGATTACTAAAATGGGGATTAGTAAATCCGGATAGATTGGTACATATGTTGCTTGCTCATTGGATGAGGATGACTGATCTCATGGTCATTTGTGTGGAGACACTAAAGCAAGTATGTAGGTGCTTATTGGAGAATAAGTTCACTGAACGTGACTCGCTATGGAATACCTAATGGAGTTTTACTCGCCTGTCAATAGGAATTCCTAATGTGATAGTAGTACATGTGATCCTTGGACTTGAGATCATCATAGTATCTTGTATGTAACAAATTATACTTTGACTAATTCCTTAAGGCCTTTTAAGGCATATATAGGGTATGCTTGGGTGTAATGAGTTACATATGGAGATAATGAATGATCAATAAAGAGTCTACCACCTCTAGTAAAAGAGGAGATATGTCCTATGTGATTCGTTAAATGACAACCCAGGAATCCTTGGCCAAGGTAGAATGAAATTAGAAAGAGGTTTCTAATTTGCATTATTTGGAGTTGTGCATTTTCTAATCGAAATACATATGATTAAATAAATTAAGACTTGACAGTAAATCCATGTCTTATATTTAATTGGGACATTGTATGGTGGAAGGATTGAATTATATGGTAACTATTTACTCACAGGTTCTTTTATGATTAATGTTGAAATCTATATTATCTAGAAAGTCGTTGATCGCCAGGGAGGCTTATCCCTATTGTAGAATAAATGTTATTTATTTAAATAGATTATTAGTTTAATTTGTTTATTTAAATAAGATTAGAATTGTTCTAATTGATTTATTCACAACCGGTTTAATATGGAGAACCTAGAGGGTCACACCATAAAAGGAAGAAGAATTATTTAAGAAGAAAATGGCATGATAGTAATAATGCATTAAGTATAATTAATTTAATCTATGATGATAGAATAAATTAAATAGCTTAATGTTTATTATTTAATATTTTAGAAATATTAAATATAAATTAATAAGAGGAGTCTTATTAATATTATTATTATTATTATTTTAATTCTAAAGGAGTTTAGGAATTAATATAATATCAGTACTCTCTCTCAATCCTAATAAAGATTAGGATATAAATTAATTAAAAGTATTTAATTAATTAATTAAATAAAACCCTATTCTAATTGGATTAGGAGGGTTAACCTAATATCTATATAAGAGAGTCTTATATCAGAAATAAGGTACGTGAATTTTTTAAGAGTTGGGAGTACATATATTCTATAGAGATAGAAACAAGGGTTAAGCCAATAACCCATCTTACTGAGTTCTTCATCTTCCTTGGTGGATCACCGTTAGAGGCCAAACATTTGGGTGGCTGACATTGATCAAGGGAAGGAGCCACTACAGAGGAATCAAAGGAATCAAAAGAGTAGAACTTGTACCTGAGGAAGCTTGGATCTTCAAAGGTATAATTCTGTTTTTCTCCTTCTTCATTCACTGATAATTGATGCATAAGAATGATCATGGTAATGGGTTTGTATAAATTTTTGAAAACCTAGTTTTTTACGCTTCCGCCCTATTTATGTGATTTGATTGCATGATTGCGTTACGTACAAACCCAACAGATATATCGCTGTGCTGTTGTTCCAACTTTGACGATTGATGTCGAGATGCCTTCGGACTCCAATAAATTGGAGTCAAGGGCTTGTGATGGTTGGTGGTGACGGCTTTGACCACGACTTTGGTTGGTGACCTACCGCGTGTCCCTGTTGGAACAGATCTGGCTATGGCAGATTTGATAGCTCGGATGACCTTCGAGATAGATCAGGCCAGGGCATTGATGTTGACGGCCCATTCTAGTGGAGATATGACTTCTGCTGATAGAAGCGAGGCTCGAGCCACTCGGGAGGCTGCCTTTGCTGAGAGGGACGAGGCCATAGTATGCAGATGGCAGTGGATGTTCTGGCTCGTATGGAGATCGAGGGTTAGGAGCTTGGAGCTGCTCCTCTATCATCAGAGAGATGCCATATTGGCACTGTTATCCCGCTTATCCACGGGTTAAGAGACTAGCTTTGATTTTCCTCAGCAAGGCCTGTTGACCAGGTGGTTTGATAGAATTTGGCTTTTATTTGTCTTCGGTGTCTTGGAATTGGTCTCTCATTTTTTTATTTTCCTTGAAGGTCAGACTGTACCAAGATGGTTGCCTACGTACTCCCGGGTTGAGGGAGATCAGGTCTTTCATAGTTCATGCTTTTGGCTTGAAAGGCTCAATTTTTGATTTTTTCTCTTTTTGATTAATTTTTTTTTATTTTTTGATTTTTTTTTGTGATTTTTTTGGGCTTTTGATGTTGTATGCATGGAAAGTAAAAGGCATAATGCTAAGAAAAGGATAACTTCCGACATCCTCTGGAACTCGTAACTTTCCTCTGGATCTACGTCCTCCTGGCTAGCTGAGGACTGATAGTCCAGTCGTCCGTGGTTATGTCATCTTCGAGGCTTGTGAGAGAGGTTTCCTTTTGGCTCTGAATATCTTCAATCCCGACCATAAATTGATCGTTTCCTAAATCAGTATATCCCTTAAGGAGGCTGAAACTGTACTCGTTGCAGAAAGGGATGAACTCTATGTTCCTCGATGGGTTGGCTTCTTCCTTGAGAATTTTGCCACGTTTTTCTTCGTCTGCTCTTTCACCTTTCTCATAGCCTCGAGAGGATTTGAGTATGAAATCCCCCTCGCACTGATGTGGTACCTCTCGCAATGAACTTTCCTTTTGTGCTTTTTCTATACGAGGAAAGATCAATATCTTTTCCTCATCTTCCAGAAGGATAAGGTCAGACATGTAGTTGTTGGCTTTGGGCAACAAGACATTTGATGATGGTGGATGATCTTCATTGGGAGATTCTTTAGTCTCCTTGGTCATTCCCAGTATTAGGATCGGTCTACCTTGTGTTTTGTTAGGATTGGTGCTCATAGCCGTCCCATCCTTTGAACTGTCCGTTTCAAGTGGACATCTTGAGTTCTTTATCTCCCTCTCGCCTTTTCTGGTCATGGGGAATTCTTTCTTCAGTTCTCCATTTTCAATGAGGTCCTGGATTTTGTGCTTTAGAAACCAGCATTCCTCAGTTGCATGTCCAGGTGAGTTAGAATGGTAAGCACACCTCTTGTTGAGATCATATTGCCTTCCTTTGGGATCCATTGGTGGAGTGAGCTCAGTGATCTTTTTCTGCGCAATCAACAGGGCTAAGACATTTTTCGATGAGTCCTCCAAAGGTGTGAATATCCTTCTTCGCCGACTCTCCCCGACTCTCAGTGCCGTAGGATTTTGAGGGTTTGCTCGTGTTTGGAATGTTTCTTGATATTTCCTATTTGGGAGTTCGCATTCCTCTGGACTATCTTCCCTTTGGTGAGATCTTCGGGTAATTTTATCATTCGACCTTTCTCATTCATTGAACATGCTTTGATCCTCTTCATTTAGCCGACGGATCTTGGAGGGAGATATGCTTTCATTCTGAATAACTTCCTCTTTCTCTTGGCTTTGAATAAAAAGCTGCCTTGTACCCTGATGTTGGCGCACTACCAGATTAGCCAGCAGAGTTACTTGATGTTGGATTGCATCCAATTTTTGCATCACTGCCATACCCTCCTCTGAACATTCTGACTCTAGGACATTTGTTCTGTTCCTTTGGGGGTATTCCTCCATCCTTCGAATGTATTTATGATTTGGATGCATTTCATCGCTTCCTGACCCGATCATGTTTACTTCCTCCATATCATGCTGAATCAGAAGGTTGGGGTTGTCATTTGGATGGTTAGGTAGTTGAACCACAAGATCGCCGTTTTCGATCAGGTTTTGAATTTTATGCTTTAAGGACCAACAGTCTTCTGTATTGTGTCCCGGAGATCCTGAATAGTAAGCACATGTCTGGCTAGGATTGTATCTTTTGCTTTTTGGATCTAGAGGTGGAGCCAGTTTGGTAATTTTCTTGTGATCCATTAACATTACCAATAAGTTTTCAAGGGAATTGCCTAGTGGAGTGAACACCCGATTTTCAGTTCTTTCGAATTTTTTCTTTCTCTCCTGGTAATTGTTAAATGCAGTCTGTTGTGACGGCATATTGTTTTCCTTCTTTAAAATGGGGGGACTATGGTTAGGTCTCCTAGACTGCCCCTGTACAACGAGGGATACATCTTCATCGCCTTCCTTGGGTACCCTTATGGGATCACTCGCATATTTGCTAGACTGTATATGATCGGCAACTACTTTCAAGGCTGTGAGATCTTTGATCTTGCCTGCTTTCAGGCCCATCTATGTCATTTCGCCATGTTTGATCATCTCTGAGAATGACTTTCCTATTCCGGCTAGGATCCTCTCATAGTAAGGTGCCTCTTGGATGTCTATGAAAGTCATCACCATTTCAGCTTCGGTCATAGGCAGGCTGACTTGTGCTGCCAGACGTCTCCATCTTTGGGCATACTCACAGAAAGACTCGTTGCTCTGCTTTTTGACTTTGGACACTTAATACCGATCCGGAACCATCTAAGACTGGAAGCTGTATTGAGTTAGGAAGGCATGAGCTAGATCTTCCCAACTGTGGATTTTGGCATTGTCAAGTCGGGCATACCACGTCCCAGCCTCTCCAGTGAGACTCTTTTGGAAAAGCTGCATTCGGAGGTTTTCATCTTCAGCATAAGACCCTAGCTCGCCAATGTATACTTTCAAGTGCGTATAAGGATCGCCTGCCCCACTGTATTTTTCAAGCTATGGGACTTGGAATTTATCATGATATTTAGCCCCTGGGAATATGCAGAGATCTGAATAGGTAACACTTCCAAGGTTTCCTGTCCCTTTGATTGCTCGGATGGTTTCTTCCATTAGTCGGACTTTCCTTCGGATATCGCCAATTTTTCGATCTTCCCTGAGATTTGTGATTTCAGGGGTTTTGTTGGTTCTTTTACTGGATCGAGGTACAGGGATCTGCATTTCCCCCATTTTGTTATCGCTTTAATTGCCACCCTGTAAGGAGGACTCTGTTTGATTGAGTGTTGGCTGGCGCTGAGTGTTTTTGCTTTGTTCTCTTAGGAGGATAGCCAACTCTGCTATTTGATTCTTAAGTCCTTCGAACTCTTTTCGAGACACGGAACCCGACTCGCATTGGCTACTTTCAGCCATGTCGGTGGATAGGCTTTGTGCCTTTTCAGATTATGATCTAGTAGTGAGACCAATTTTTCACCTACAACAAAACATAGGCGCGTCAGGTTCCTGATGTAGGCAAGGATTGGATGCATGATTTGTATTTTAGAGTTTATCCTACAAAACAGAGGTTAGTCGCTTTGATGGCAGGATGACAAGATATTTGACAGGAAAGTAAATCTTTCATTATTGTCATTTACATTGTGCTCCTCAGTAATTGGAGACTTGACATGGAATTGAAAGAATAAGGCATGAAGAAGCCTACCATCGATTGGGTTGATCAGAGGCTGACCTATCTTAGGTTTACTCTCGCGGGCTTAGTTTCGGCATGAAGGTTCCCAGATCATCGCAATCTACTAGAAGGGAAGTTAATCCGATCGTTCAACTGGAGCGAATATGGGTGGTGCATTTTCAGGAGGCAGCCCCGGAGACTTAGTCATCCCTAGAGTCCGTACTTATCACCGACCGGGTTAGCCTCCTGGTGGAGGGACACACGACATACATTCACATACATCGACCTCACCGCTTATGCATGCAATGACAGTTTGTGTGAAGCACTAATATGGGTGCGAAGCACTAAAGCATTTATTTTTATTCATTCAATGTAAAGGCATATCATTCATACATTCAATGAAAGACGCAGCATTCACTCATCCATTGACTGTGGAGACGCAGGATTTCACGCATTCAATAGTTTTGAAAGGGAAATGTTTGAAAAGATTGAAACCGGCCTAAGCTCTTTACTGTCCCCAGCAGAGTCGCCATCTGTCGACGTTGGAAAATTTAAGAATCCCGCGGGACGGTTCGTAACCCGAGTTTCCTCAAATCGATTTTCCTAAGTTCTCTCTACCCTTATTCTTTTTATTTAGGAAAAAGGTTTTGAAGGGTTTTTTAGGAAAGAGGCCAACATGTATCATGTCGACGATATGAATGTTTTAACAGAGTCGCCAGTTGGTAGATTTGAAAATGGTTGTATCAACTCAACTGAGTTTGATTTGAAAAGAGGCCCAATTGCTGGACACTGTCGAAACTTGATCTTTGAAATCGGAGTTTTGAGTTCAGGGGCTTAATTAAGTGTGGGGAAGGTGTTATGCACCCCACGACTCCCGTGTAAACACGGTACCACAATCTTTTCAATATTTCCCTTAAAACTGGAATGCGTGAGTGAATGCTGTTTGAAAATTGGGCTTTTTGATTGATTGAAAGCTTTGACAGGCTTAGTTGAGCCTATATACGAAAGTTTTGATTCGATTTGAAAATCAATCTTTGATTTGATTTGCAAAAAGCATTTAATTTGATTTACAAAAACTTTTCTTTTGATTGAAAATGATGTTTTGAAAGCTGTTTATCAAACCCCTACGCTGACATAGGAATTGAAACACATCGCCACTTTTATTTTTTATCTTTATAGCCTTAAGGCTGCATGCAAGCGATGATTTGTCGGGCTACAAAGCATCCTCGACCACAGAAATATACAAGTGTTGGTCTCCTCATGGGTATGAAAACCATCGGAGGGACGCTGACACGGCAATCCATATTTTCACTATGTTGAGACCTTAAATCCGGATAACCATTTTAAGGTCCATGTATGTACATTTTACAAAATAATTGGCAGGGTACATCTGTAAATTGGAGTTTGTCCATCGTGGGAATCAGATTCTGATCAGTTTGATCATGAATCCCACGATTCTTAGGCTCACATGTGAGTAGCCAATAAACCTGCACAGTTTAAATTTGTACAAAAATAGATAAATATCCCAAAATTACCAGAACCGATGATTCATTCAGTAAATCTCGGTCCGCACGGCCGAAGCATCTCGTTCCCACTAGATAGTGATCTAAGGGACGCGAGGTTGGTTTTGAAGCTGAAACTATAAAAATAACTAGATTTAAAGAAATCTCAGCCATTATAGCTTCCAGGTTCTATCGGGACCTGTTTGAACCGTTGAAAGCTAGAATTGGCGAGATTTGGATAAATCTAGTCCGCCTGCAGATATGTCAATGCAGATTTATATAAAAAATGAATATTAAATGCAGCAGTTGAATAAATTGAGTAAAGAAATATATATAATTAAATATATATAAAAGTTGTAAAAAGGGCGATAGGTTTTCACTCGCAAGCCTGGACTAGAATTAAAATATATATATTTATAAAATAACTGCAAATAGCCACGAAATAATCCAGGCTGTGACAGAAATGAAATATATATATAGAAAAATAGTAAAAAGGGCGATGGATTTTCACGCCTGTGCTTGTACTGGAATTGAAATTGATAGAAAAATAGTCACCCAGTGACTGGGGAGAGCACCCAGTATGGGGAAGTGTGCAAAAGCAGTAAAATGGCCACGAAATAGTCGAGGCCGACTAAAAATATATAAATATATATATTGATAGAAATATAGTCAACCGGGACTGATATGAGTACCAGTGATGGTGAATGTCGCTTATATATGCGTAAATATATATAAAAATGGTAAACTACCTCAAATTTGACATTAGGGCTTGACAGAATTGAAATGTTAGTACATTTGCAGTTAAATATATACAAAAAAGGGCCAAATTCGGACTTGAAAGATAACCAAGTCTGGTGAAGTTGCCAGAATGTGCATGCAAGTGCAGTGGAGCTGTTAAAGCTGACGGATCGTCAATCCGAGTTGTAGAAATGTATTAAGTTTTGACGAAAACGGAGTTTATATACAAAAATGTATCAAGTTTTGACAAAAACGGCCACAGAACTAAGTTTCGGGCATATTTAGAAAGTGAAATTTTGTGTGCAAGTGTAAAACAGTGCAAAGTAGTAATAGCAACTTGCTGATTGTAAAAATACTTACAATAGCCTGTAAAACGGGCTTTCTGCCACTTAGTGGGCTTCAAACGGCCAAATCTACCGGTGGGTTTTTGATATGTGGTAGTATATGGGTTTGTCTGCATGTTGGAGTAAAAATATTTGGGTTTAGAAGAGGCGTAAAAGTCGAAAAATCAGACGGGCAGAGCTTCACCGCGTATTTGGAATTCTTGAAAATGAACTAGGGGGCACATTTATTTATAGGCTAGGGAGCCTCCACTCTACCTGAGGCAGCCGTAGGTAGAGCTACGGCTCCTCTAGGTGGGGCCCACGTGCCCGGTTTGGTCGTCTCGAGGTGCTTGCATGCCGGGCGATGCGATGTCAGGTTCGGAACTTCATAACTTTTGATCGGAGCGTCCGTTTGGGGCAAGCTATAGCTTTTCGGAAAGCCCTCGCTGAGAGTGTCACAATGACATTGGTTTTGACCCTTTTTAAGTCTCCAAATATGGGTTCATGAATGGGTTTTCATTTCCCCATAGTTTGCCTGATGAGCCGACTTATGCTGTTTTCACCCAAAATCACCGTTGTGGTTCTTTCTAACTTTAGAGGAATCAATTCAGCTTAAGTTTGATTAAATCAGATAAGAGTTGGTAAAATGACCATTTTGCCCCTCCCGGGGTTATCCTTGGTGTCGGCATAGCCTCCGGTTGACTTCCGGGAGCTGTTTTCAAGACTTGGATCCCATTCGAGTCTGTTTGTCCCCAGTGTTGCCTCTGTGGCAGACGTGGTCATTCCAGATTTTCTTTTGGAAGTGTTGTGGCACTTCAAGTTTATGCCCAAAGTAGACCTAACTTCCCGGACTGATGTCGGGGCTGAGCTGTACTTCCCGGGTTACTGTCGGGGCTGATTTGTACCTCCCGGGTTGCTGCCAGGGCTAATTTGTACATCTCGGGTTGCTATTGGGGCTGCTTTGACATCCCGATATGGTTGATTGGTGCTGTAGTTGTCCTGATATCGGTTACCAGGTTTGAGCTGGTGTCCTGATATTGAGATCGGGGATGATCTGACGGTCCGATTAACGATTGGAGTTGGATGAATGGTTCTATTGATAATCAGAGCTGGATAGACGGTCCGATTGATGATCGGTGATGGATAGCCGGTTTGATTAACTATCGGGGCTGGATTGAGGGTTCGATTGACTATTGGAGCTGGATTGACGACCCGATTGACTATCGGAGCTGGATTGAGGGTCCGATTAACTATCAGAGCTAAATTAACGGTCCGATTGACGATCGGAGTTGGATGGAGTACCGATATTAGTGTTCAAATTTGACTGGAGTTGACCGACATTAGGGATTGAATTTAGGTTTACCGATATTGGGGATCGGATTTAGGCTGAAGGACTGGCATTGGTGGTCGAATTTAGATTGAATGTCTGGTGTTAGGACCGAGGTTGGCTTGATTAACAGTTTTGCCCTTCTACAGTGTTAGTATTGGGGCAAGAAAAATTTCGAGTGTCTACATTGGGTTGTAGTTAGTAGTAGTGCATTATAGTTAGTTGCATGTTTAGGTTGCATGATAGTCTGCATTTTATTACTTATTAGTTAATTTTGCATAAAATTTTTTCAATTTTCTTTTGTTGGTTTACTTAGTGATTTGTTTAGTTGCATTGCATTAAATGATCCCATGTTTTAGTCTGTTGAATTCCATTTTGGCCGATGATAATATTGGAATTGTTTAGATTTTTGAACTCTGTTGATAGTTTAAACTTAGTTATAGTTTCATACATGATGTAGTCTTTACCTGTTGCTTTGATGTTACCAGATAACATGATATTGTTATTATTTGCTTATGGTTTAGATTAGCACATGCTTGTCTTCTGAGGGGAAAAATCTATTTTTAAGAATAGAATTGTGTAGAAAATGAGTAATGACCATAATGACACAGAAATTCAAGTTTGGGGGAAAACATTAAGTATGCATGCTAAAAAGAAAAAGAAAAGAAAAAGAAAAAGAAAATAAAGAAATTGAGAAAAATAAGAAAATAGAATAAACACCTTGGCTAGTTGAGTCTTGTGGCCTTTGATATTCGAGCAAGTACGCCCTAGGGGATTGTCTCTACACCCAGTGCCCTAAAGCCTTTTGGTTTGGGAGTCGTTGGTCGAAAGCTTGTTAAATGGATATCATTAAAAAGCCTAAGAGGGCTTGGCATTGCACAGTCGGGTGTAACCACGGGAATGCGCGAATATCGCCCTCATGTGTAAATAAAAACATAATAAGCCCTTTGTTGATTAGTTTGGATTGATGTGTTGGATTGGTTGTTTCATATGTTCTCAGTTTTCTTGACTTAAAGCCTTATTTTTCATTCTTAGAAGCATATCATGTGGAATTTTCACCTTATTAAGCTTATTTGTGGATGTTAGCACACACACACTACATCATTGTCAACTGGTTTTGATTTTTAGATTGTATGTCTTTATGACTTTAGCTTAGTTTGATGCTTTGTTCATAGATCTTGTAATTTCTCTGAGGCACCTCTTATTGGAATTTATATATGGCTGAAAATTTGGGATTCATCATTATAGTAGCGTAGTTTGCATAACATGTAGATTGTATTTGTGTTTGTTGCTTGAGGGCAAGCAATAGTTCAAGTTTTGGGGTATTTGATAAGTAAGTTTTATACCTACTTATTGGCTATCTACTTGCTAGAACTATAGCTTAATCTCAAGTGTTTTAGTTACTTTTTATGTGTTTTATCTTCATTTTGTAGTTTGCATGACGGAAACTCTATCGTGAGCATTGTGGTGGAAATGGCATGGAACCAACATGATGGCAAGCTTGAGGATTGTGGTGGAGTGAAAGTGAGCAAGGCATGTGGATGTGAAATGGCAAGTGAAAAGGTGCAAGGAAAAGTTGCATCAAATAAATGGACCAAAAGCATAGACCAGCAGAAGATATGCAGCAGCCTGCAGGAAAATCAAGCAGCGCGGCCGCGCCAGCATGAAGCACAAAATTAGCGCGCCCGCGTCGCAGCAGCAACAGTTCGACAGCCAGCGCGCCCGAGCCCCAATTAGCTTACGGGGTAGTGCGGCCGCGCTAGGGTCAATGACAGTTTGACTTTTTATTAAAAATCCTGTTTGCGTGTTTTTCCTTATAAGGGTGTATTTGGATATTATAGACTTATCTTTTGAACTTTATTCTTATTATTTTAGGGTTTTAGAGAAGGATAGAGAGCTTGTAGCCTACTCTTCCTACATTTTGGCTTCTCTTTTGATTTCTCTTAGATTTCAATACATTTTGCATAGATTAGGGTTTGGATTGGATGATTGAAGAACTTGGCTCCACATTGATGGTTAATCTTTGAAGTAGAGATTTCAGATTTGCATTTCATATCTCCTAGCTTCTCTTTACTTCTTAAATTGCTTTTCAATGTATGAACAAGTTGTGATAATGATTTTTGCTTCAGTTATGAACTAATTACCATTATGGGATTTTAATGGATTTTTGCTTAATTTCAAATTTGTATGCTTCTATGTTAAGCTCTAATTGATTATGTTTTGGTTGCCTATTATTGTTTGTTTTGCTTGTTTAGATGCTTGATCACCATCTACCGTTATAACTTGTATGATATTGGAAAATGGATTATTAGTTGAGATATAGCCATATTAGCATGTGTTCATGATTTTTACATGTGATAGACTTCATGATTTGTAATCCGGATAGACATATACCGTATAACCGTGTGTAGTCATTTGAGAGAGATTGTGCTTAAATCTGTATTACTTTTAAGTCACATAGAAATATAGTGGTTTAGGTAATATTGGGTGTTCACATATATTCTATCTCTTTTGTGGATTGTATGTGATATGAGCATGGTATATCGAGAGATAGCCATGTCTTTCTTTCGTGCTCTCGACTGGCAATTCAAAGTAATCAAATAGGATTAACAAGAGGTATTTAATCTGAATGTGGCATTAAGTGAAGTTAGAATCCCATATCTTCCTTTTTTGAATCATTTACTTGATAATTAGTTAGTATTTGTTAATCATTAGTGTTAGATAAATAGCATTTTGATCAATCGTTTAAGCAGCCCGAAACAACTCCAAAACTGTTGCATGTTAGATTATAAATATTCATTTTTCTCCGTGGGAACGATCATCTACTTACTCTATATTACTTGTTGACCGTGTATACTTGCACGTGTGTGTTTGATTTGATTAACACCGAAATAAGCCAACAGTACTACCTGCACTGGACTCACCCATTGACTGTCTAAGTATGCATGCACATAGTAGGGCTTATACTTTCGATATCTGTTATGGTCCAACCAAAGACTGTCATGTGGTCTTGATGAATAGGTTTTATACATATGATTCAGATACTATTGGACTTGAATTGTTGTTTATTTCCATGATTTTGTGTTGTATTTCATACATTTTGTGTGTTTTTATAAGACATGTGCATTAGAACTAGAATGGAAGCAATTGGATAGAAGTAGCAATCAAACAGATCAAAAACTGCAGAAAAGGGACCAGTGCGATTGAGCCCAAAATTTTCTGCAAAGCAGTGCGATCACGCCACTCTGAAACTCCAAAAACTGCTCTCTCCTACTTGAGCGTGACCACACCCAATTCTAAGCTATATCCAGCGAGGTCGCGCCGCGATGGATTTGACCAGCCTTTGACTTTTTCATTAAATGATGCAATTAAGTTATAATTTAACTTGGGATTTATAATTTGACTATGATTTAAGACAGAAGCTATATATAAATATTTTATTCAATTTTAAGGGTCATTCAATCTATTAGCCAAACCCTAGTTTAAAATTCAATTTTGGAGAATTGAAGCAATTTGGATAGCAAGAAGGATTCATCATAGGAGCTGAGGAGAGACAAGAGGATTGCGACATCAATTTTTATTCTCTTCCTTATCTTCTACTTTTGTATCTTGAATGCTTATTCAATTGTGGATTATGGTTTTTAATTCAATGATGATGAACTAAATTCTATTTTAAGATTATAATGGATCTTATTGCATAGCTTTGACTGATATGCTTCCTTATTAATTACTATCAATTTTCTCCGGATTGTCTATTATGGTTTGTGTTTAATTGCTTAATTTTCTGGCCAGTAATTATCGTGATAATCTATATGAACTCGAGAGATGGATTATGGGTTTAGATCTGATCATAATAACATGTGATTATGTTTTCTGTATGGTGATAAAACTCATGATGTGTCTAGAATAGAGATATACCTATACACCACATGTAATCTGATAGGGAACATGTGCTTTAAATCCTCTTTAATTGTTATTCACATAGAGATATAGTTAATTAGTTAACTAGGATGCTCACCTTAATTTTATCATATGTGGATTTAAGTTGATTCGTTTATGGTACATCGAGAGATGGTCGTAAATATTGATGAGTTCTCAATTAATAATCGGGAATAGTTAGAAATCTTAACATGGAGTGTATTGATCTAAGTGAAGGAATAAGAGAAGTTGTAGTCTTAAGTCTTCATAATCTGTTTTCAACCTTGTGATAGTTAGTTTTAGTTTAATTAATTATTAATTTTCTCAAAATTTATAAACTTAAGCAATTGTTTAATAAAACCGAGTTAGTACAAAATTGGTAGTTGTTAGTATAAATTGTAGTTTTTTCTCTGTGGAAACGATACTATACTTATCATTATATTACTTGTGGACTGCGTATACTTGCGTATTTTGCTAGTAGAGATTTAGGCAAACAGGTCCCTTAGGACTCTGAGTAGTTTTTCCTCTTGTACCTTGGTTAAATTTCTAGCAATAATCACAGGTAGAGTGTCTTCTTTCCATAGGTATGCATACTTCAAGCTAGCAATAATCACATGTAGAGTGTCCTCCTTCCCTAGGTATGGATACTTAAAGTGGGTAGGTAATGGTTTTAGTTCTAACGTTGGGGCCTGCACAACAGATGTCAATAACTTTTGATGAGAATCAGGTAATTGAATGGAATTAACTGCATAATTATCTAAAATTTTAGGCAAAGAATGCAATGCACCCACAACCTCCTTTAATTCCTGATTCTACTTAATCTCTTCCTCTTTATCCAGCTCCAAACTGTTGGTGATGGTAACCTCCAAGTTCTCCTTATGTAAGTGTTCAAAATATCCCTGCACTAAAGAGTCAATGATATCAATAGCAAAAACAGGAATAACATCACTAGGATACCTCATGGCCTCATAAATGTTGAATTGTATCTTTTCACCATCAAATTCTATAGTTAAGGCTCCATTATGTACATCAATCATTGTCCTTACTGTTTTCAAAAAATGGTCTGCCTAATAAGATATGTGAAGGATTTGGAGATGTATCATCCTCCATATCCACAATGTAAAAATCTACAGGAAAGATTAACTATTTTACCTGCACTAAGATATCTTCAATTACCCCTTGAGGGTAAGTGTTAGTTCGATCAACCAATTGAATAATAACACCAGTTTGTTTTAAGGGGCCTAGATTTAATGAAGCAAATATAGATAACGATATAACATTTATTGAAGCTCCTAGATCTAACATAGATTTCTCAAATATGGTATTACCTATTCTGCATGAGATTGTAAATATGCCTGGATGTTTACATTTAGTAGGCATTTTTCTTTGAAGTACTGCTGATACATTCTTACTAATAGCGACTCTTTCATCATCTTTCAATTTTCTTTTGTTAGTGCACAATTCATTCAAAAACTTGGCATACCCGAGTACTTTCTTTATTACATCTAATAGAGTTGTGTTTACCTCCACCTTCCTAAAAGTTTCAAAAATTTCCTTTTCTTGTTCATCCTTCTTTGACGTCCTGTGATTCCTAGGTGGAAAATGTAATGGCTTAGTCTTAACTTGAGGAGATGGGTTAGAAGTTACCTTAGGTGTCTTAATCTCCTTCTTGGCATTCTCCTCCTCAAAATCAACAATTGATTTGGGCACTTCCAGCTCTTTTCCACTCCTAAATGTAATTGCATTAGCATTCTCCATTGGATTGACAACTGTTTGGGAGGGTAGCTTTCCCGAGCCTTGAGATTTTATCCTTCCTTCTGTGGTTGCAAGCTGACCCACTTGGTTTCTTCGATCTTGAACATAAGTTTTTTTCTTCTGTTGGAACTGTTGTGTTTGATTCATGAATTGTTGTGTTTGACTCATGAATGCCTTGAACATATTTTCTATGGATGTTCTAGAGTTTGCAGGGGCTACTTGTCTAGGTTGATACTGAGGTTGAGCTGGTTGGAAACCTTGTTGCTTTGTTGGGAAAACTCCTTGCACTGGCGGCCTATTTCCTCCATAACTCAAGTTGGGATAATCCTTCTAGCCTGGATCGTAGGTTTTTGAGTATGGAATATACTTATTTTGGTGTTGTGCCTGATAGTTTCCCATTGCATTGACTTGTTGTGCAGTCTCATCATCTTACAATATTGGGCATGCATCTGTGTTGTGATTTGACTATAAATAGATCCCACAAGCCTTTGCAACGGGTATGTTTTCTGTAACTAATTGTCTAACCATAGCAGTGAAGTTAAAAATCTGTTGTTCAAAATTACATGTGCTTACCTCATTTACCCTTTTTGGTGCATGATCATTTCTGGTCTCATACTGCTGTGAATTGGCTGCCATATTTGCAATCAAGTTCCTTACAGCCTCTGGAGTTTTGTTAACTAATTCCCCTCCATTGGCAACATCAATCATACTCCTACCCGTTGGCACCAACCCTTCATAGAAGTATTGAATAAGGTGTTGATCATCGAATTGGTGAGGTGGACAGCTAGAACACAACTTCTTGAATCTTTCCCAATATTTGTAAAGTGTCTCTCTATTAAACTACATGATTTCACATATTTCCTTCCTTATGTTGGCTATTCTTGAAGTAAGAGAGTACTTCTCCAAGAATAACTTCTTCATGTCATTCCAAGATTGGATTAATGCTGAAGGAAAATAGTACAACTAGTCTTTTGCCAGAACTGCTAGTGAGAATAGAAAAGCTCGAACCTTTATCTACTCTTCAGTTATCCCTTGTGGCTTCATGGTGGAACATACAACATAGAGCTCCTTTAAATGCTTATATAGATCTTTACCTGTAAGACCACAAAAAGTAGGCAAAAGATGAATTACTCCAGATTTAAGTTCAAAAGCAGCATTTAAAGTATGATACTTCATGCATAAAGGTTGTTGATTGAGATTAGGAGTAGCTAATTCTTTTAAAGTTATGTTGTTGTTTGGAACAACCATCTCTTCTTCTTCTTCTGATTCGGTGGATGTATTATTTGGCAGTAGCTCCAGTGCTATGTTTGTAACGATCGAGAAATTTCACTTAGTTTAAAAATTAAGTTTTGTGAAATATTAATGAATAAAATAATATTTAATTAATATTAATTTTATTATGTGTTTAAATTTCATTTTATGACCTAGGATGATGTTAATGTGGGAGTATTTTTGCTATGTGTATGATTTAATGAGTAAGAATTTTGAAGACGAAATTTTTTTTTCTGAGAAAGTTTGCGTAAAAACACTATTCACCTAAAGAACAATATGAGCTAGGTTTTAACCCTAAGCCTTTTAGAGAGATTGGTGTGACAATCCGAATTTTTAGAAATTATTAAAATAAGAATTTAGTAATTAAAATTCTTATATTGAGATGTGTCGGGTTCGAATAAGAATATATATTTGTTATATATTTTGAAATATATGATTTGGTGTAAAGAGATCGAGTGTGATTATAAAAAAAAATATATATATACATATATATGTCGACGTCGGGAAAAAATCCGCGGGTCGGGTCACAACCCCGGTCTTTCTCTCTTCCTAAGTTATCTCTATCCTTACTCTTTTCTATTTGTGAAAAAGGTTTTGAAGGGTTTTTTAGGAAAAGGCCAACATGTATCATGTCAACGATTTGAACATTTTACAAAGTCGCCAGTTGGTAGATTTGAAATGGTTGTACCAACTCAACCAAGTTTTGTTTGAAAGAGGCCCAATTGCTGGACACTGTCGAAACTTGATCTTTGAAACTAAAATTTGAGTTCGGGGGCTTGGTTAAGTGTGGGGAAGGTGTTAGGCACCCCACAACTCCCGTGTAAACACGGTACCATATCTTTTTAATATTTCCCTTTTAAATCTGTAATGTGTGTGTGAATGCTGGAAGAAAATTGGGCATATGCTTGATTTGAAAGCATGTCTATGCATCGTTGAACCTATATACGAAGGGTTTGATTTGATTTGCAAAAAGTCTTTGATTTGATTTGCAAAAGTGTTTGATTTGATTTGCAAAAGCTTCTTTTTCTCGATAAGATTATTTGAAATGATGTTTTGAAAGCAGGTTATCAAACCCTTACGCTAACATAGGAATTGAAGCATATCAATACATCAGTTTTATCTTTTCAGCCTTAAGTCTCAATTTGAATGGTGATTGTCGGGCTGCAAAGCATCCTCGACCACAACATATATACAAGTGTCGATTTTCTCATGGGCATGATAGCCATCAGAGTGACTCTGACATGACAAACCATGTTTTCACTATGTTGAGACCTTAAATCCGGATAACCGTTTTAAGGTCTTTGGTATGTACAATTTTACAAAAAAACTGGCAGGGTACATTTGTAAAATAGAGTTTTTTCATCGTGGGAATCAGATTCTGATCTATTTGATCACGAATCCCACGATTTCTAGGCTCACATAGGGAGGTCGATAAACCTGCACAACTCAAATTTGTACAGAAATATATCTAAATATTGCCAGAACCAAGGATTCATCAGTAAATCCTGGCACGCACATGGCCGAAGCATCTCGTTCCCACTAGATAGCAATCTAAGGGCCGCGAGGTAGTTTTTACAACTGAAACTAGAAAAGTGCTAGATTTAAATAAATCTCAGCCATTCTAGCTTTTCAGTTCCGTCTGGACCTCTTTTGAATCGTTTGAAAGCTAGAGTTGGTGAGATTTAAATAAATCTAGTTCGCCCGTAGAAATGTCAGTGCCGATTCATATCAAATGAATATTTAAAGCAACAATTTAATAAAAATGAGTAAAGCAATATATATATATATATATATATATATAATTATATATACGAAAGCTGTAAAGGGCGATGAGTTTTCACGCCGATGCCCGGACTGAAATGTAAATATATATATATATATATATATATTTATAAAAGCTGTATAAATGCCACAGAATGATCCAGGCTAGACAAAATGTAAATATATATATAAAAAAAATAAAGGGCGGTGGGTTTTCACTCCGAGGCACGGACTGGAATGTAAATATATATTTATAAAAGCTGTATAAAAGCCACAGAATGATCCAGGCTGGACAGAATGTAAATATATATATTTATAGATAGAAAAGTAGTCAACCAGGACTGGGAAGATAACCCAGTATGGTGAATGATGCATATATATGCATATATATATATATATATAAATATAAATAGTAAAAAAGCCACAGAATGATCCAGGCCAAACTGGAATGTAAATATATATATATATATATATATATAGACAGAAAAGTAGTCAACCAAGACTTGGAAGATAACCTAGTGTGGTGAATGTTGCTTATATATGCATATATATAAAAAAGCAGTAAACTACTGCGGATTTGACATCCGGGCTTGATAGAATTGAAAAGTTAGTATATATACAGTTAAATATATACAAAAAAAAGCCAAACCCAGACTGGGAAGATAACCCAGTCAGAAGAAGTTGCTTAATACGAAGATGCAAGTATATAAAAGCTGCTGGAAGCGGCGGATCGTTAATTCGAGTTGTAGAAATGCAAGAAAATACATTTAGGTGCTAAAATGTACCAAAAGATAACAAAAAAGGCCATAGAACTGAGTTCCGGGCAAATTTGCAAGTGTATAAAAGTGCGAAGAAATAATAATAACTTTCTGATCGTAAAAATACTCACAATGGACTGCTACATGGGCTTTTTGCCAAATTATAAGATTTAAACGTCCAAATATACCAGTTATTTTTTGATATGTGGTAGTATGTGGGTATATCTATGTGTTAGAGTGAAAAAATTTGGGTTTGGAAGACAAGAAAATGGCTGAAAAACAAAACGAGCAGGGGTTCAGAGCGTTTCTGAATTCTTGAAATGAGCTAGGGGTGAGCTCATATATATAGACCCAGGAGCTTCCACTCTACCTGCTGCTGCCGCAGGTAGAGGTGTGGCTCCACATGGCAGGGTCCTCGTGACGGGTTCTATTGCATTGAAGTACGTGCACTCCGAGCAACGCGAGGTCTGATTCGAAACTTTTTAACTTTTGATCGGAGCGTCTGTTTGAGGCGTGCTATACCTTTTCAAAAAGCCCTCGCCGAGAGTGTTACAATGACATGGGATAAAACATTTTTTAGGTCTAGGAAGACGGGTTCATAACCAGGTCTTTGATTCCCCGTAGTTTGTTCGTTGAGTTGTCTTAAGTTGTTTGCACTCAGGATCGTTGTTATGGTTCGTTCTGACCTTGGTGGTATCAACTCGGCTTGATTTTGACCGAATCAGCTTAGAGTTGGTAAAATGACCGTTTTCCCCCCCCCGGGGATGCCTTCAGTGTCTGCTTGGCCTTCGATTGACTTTCTGGGGTTATTTTCAAGATTTGGATCCCATTCGAGTCTGTTTGTCCTCAGTGTTGTCTCTGAGGCTGACTTGGTCCCTCCAAATTTTCCTCTGGAGATGATATGATGCTTTAAGATTGTTTATACCGAGGCTGACCTGTACCTCTTGGGTTAAGATCGAGGCTGATCTGTACCTCTAGGGTTGAGACCAGGGCTGACCTGTACCTCCCGGGTTGAGACTGGGGCTGACATGTACTTCCCGGGTTGAGACCAGGGCTAATCTGTACTTCCCGGGATGAGACCGGGGTTGACCTGTACCTCCCGGGTTGAGACTGGGGTTGACCTGTACCTCCTGGGTTAAAACTGGGGATGATCTGTACCTTTTGGGTTGAGACCAGGGCTGATCTGTACTTCTCGGGTTGAGACCGGGGTTGACCTGTACCTCCCGGATTGAGACTGGGGCTGACCTGTACTTCATAGGTTAAGACCAGGGCTGATATGTACTTCCCGGGTTGAGACCGGGGCTGACCTGTACCTCCTGGGTTGAGGTCGGGGTTGACCTATACTTCTCGGGTTAAGACCGGGGCTGATCTGTACTTCTTGAGTTGAGACCGGGGCAGATTTGTACTTTTCGAGTTGAGATCGGGGTTGATCTGTACTTCCCGGGTTGAGACCGGGGCTGACCTGTACCTCCCGGGTTGAGACTAGGGCTGATTTGTACCTTCCTGGTTGAGACCGAGGCTGACCTGTACTTCTCGGGTTGAGACCAGGCTGACCTGTGCTTCCCGGGTTGAGACCTTGCTGACCTATACCTCTTGGGTTGAGATCGGGGTTGACCTGTACCTCCCGGATTGAGACCGGGGATGATCTGTACTTCCCAGGTTGAGATCGGGGCTGATTTGTACCTTAGGGTTGAGACCAGGGCTGACCTGTACCTCCCGGTTTGAGACCGGGGCTGACCTGATGGCCTGATATTGAGATCGGGGTTGGTTTGATGGCCCGATATTAAGACTTGAGTTGATTTGGTGGCTCGATATTGAGATCGGGGTTGACTTAACGGCCCAATATTGAGACTGGGGTTAATTTTACGGCCCGATATTGAGACCAGGGTTGATTTGACGGCCTGGTATTTAGACCGGGGTTGATTTGACGTCCTAGTATTGAGACCGGGGTTGATTTAATGACCCAGTATTGAGACAGGGGTTAATTTGACGACCTGATATTGAGACCGGGGTTGATTTTACAGCCCAGTATTGAGACTGGGGTTGATTTGACGGCTCGATATTGAGACCGGGGTTGATTTGACGGCCCGGTATTGAGACCGGAGTTGATTTGAAGGCCCGGTATTGAGACCGGGATTGATTTGACTGCCCGGTATTGAGATCGGGGTTGATTTGATGACCTGATATTAAGACCGGGGTTGATTTGATGGTTCGGTATTGAGACCGGGGTTAATTTGATGATCCGATATTGAGATCGGGGTTGATTTGATGGCCCGGTATTGAGACCGGGGTTAAGTTGATGACAATTTTACCCTCCTACAGTGTTAGTAACAGGAAAAGAAAATTTCGAGTGTCTACAGATGCCCCTCTTTATCATGTTTATGCAATGCAATGGAATTACCATGATAAAGATTAGTAGGCAAGGGAAATTCATATGCAAAGGGGAGGCATTGCATGGTATGATATGCGATGAATGTTAGATACCTTCAAGGGGGTAGGGTTATCACTGATTGATTATGTTAGTTTTTGCTGGGGATAACGTTACCCGAGATAAACCTTGTGGTGGCATTGTCAGACGATTACTGGTAGGATAACCACTGACAGGTTATCAGAGTTAGTCTATCACAGATTATTCTCGTCTCGTTCTACTGGGGATGACGTTATCCGTGATGAACCTGCCAACTCTGATGAGGATGATATTATTGATGCTACCTTGGTTTGAGACCAATGGTTTCCCACACCGGCCGATACTCTTCACAAGGCATATTTTCCTTCCCGGCTGATGTCGTCGTATCTTTCTGTCGTCGAGTTACCTCAGTGCTTTCGATACCTATCTTGATGATAACTTACACCAGTAGTTTGAAACAGGGGGTTTGAATCACCAATCCTTCCCGGTGCTCCCTTTGAGGATGTGTATAATAGATTTCATCATTGGGGATGGATTATTATATTGCTTTCGTCACCGGATCACTTCCGATGCTTCGCGGGGGTTGTACCAAAGGCTGAGACATCGCTGGGGTTGAGCCAACGGCTGATAATTCGTTGGGGTTTAGCCAACGGCTGAACTGTCCTCAGTCTGTACCTAATGCTTCGCTGGGGTTGAGCCAACGGCTGAGACGTTATTGGGGTTGAGCCAACGGCTGATACTTTGTTGGGGTTGAGCCAATGGCTGAGCTGTCCTAGGTCTGTACCCGATGCTTCGTTGGGGTTGTGCCAACGACTGAACTGTCATTGGTTTGTATCCGATGCTTTTCTGGGGTTGTGTCAACGGCTGAAACATCGTTGGGGTTGAGCCAACGACTGATCATTTGTTGGGGTTGAGCTAACGGCTGAACTGTCCTCGGTCTGTACCTGAAGCTTCGCTGGGGTTGTGCCAACGGCTGAACTGTCACCGGTCATACCCGACGCTTCGCTAGGGTTATGCCAACTGCTGAACTGTCACCGGTCTATACCCGACGCTTCGCTGGGATTATGCCAATGGCTGAACTATCATCGGTTAGCACCCGACGCTTTGCTGGGGTTGTGCAAACGGCTGAACTGCCCTGGGGTTGTGCCAACGGCTGAACTGTCACCGGTTTGTACCCGAATCTTCACTGGGGTTGTGCCAACGGCTGAACTATCATTGGTCAGTACCTGACGCTTTGCTGGGGTTGTGCCAATGGTTGAACTGTCATCAGTCAGTACACTACGCTTCGCTGGGGTTGTGCCAATGGCTGAAATGTCACCGGTCTGTACCCGATGCTTCGAAAGTGGCAGTTTTTGACAGTTTTGTGCAATTTTTTGGTAATTTTTTAGCATTCTTCATCATTGATCCCCAGACATTGCTTCGGGATGAATACCAAGGGTTTTCAGGGAGTTCCTCTTTCTGTCAGGATTACGCTGCTTAAACGTAGGATTTCAGGACAAACCTCTCAATCGCGTAGCGATTTTTCTTCAGATTTGACTTGGTAGCTCATATGAACTCCGTTTTAACTTGAACCAAACCGAGCTGGAGGGAGCGGGGCCCACCTTAGGGAGTCGTAGGTAGAGGTGTGGTAGCTGCAGGTGGGCCCGCTTCTATCTGTGGCTTTATATTAGCTGCGGGAGTTCATTTAAAATCAGTTTCATTTCGAGTTTCAAACAGAATCAGATTTTCTTTTTCAGATCTATGGAGTTCAGGCAGCCTTTTTCAAATTTTGTCAGTTCCCACCCGTTCAGCGCATCGTAGGTAACGTTTTACATCCTTTTTTTGCTAGTTTTGACCCTTAAAAGCATGTAAACCACGTAAGGTGCTTTCAGACGCAATGTATGAAAAATGTATGTCTATAGGAACTGCTCAATTTTTTTTGACTTCATATATATGCATACCTTACTGTAATGCACGTTTTAATGTAAGAAAATTCTGATTCTGAAACAGTCATATTTTGCTCTTTTGATCAGTTTACTCATCCTTTCTGAGGCCTAGTGAGCCTAGATTTTCAACTAAAAACGTCCATGGTAAGTTGGCTACCATGCGAAGTTTACTTTTGATTTTATTTTATAAATATGAACTGTTCCTATTTTTGGGAAGGTGTGTTTTTGAATGGCCACCTAGGCATGCCTGTGTGCATGCGGACAATCCATTTTACAAAGGAGACTCTGGCGAATTTTTTTTCAAAAGCTCGAGCATTTAATAAATATGCAATTTTGACTCTACTGGGGATTTTTGACTGACCCGTGCATGTTTTTAGGATTTAGCTTTTGAAAATCATGCAGTTTTGACTATACGGGGGATTTTTAGACCGGCCTATGCATATTTTAGGACTTAAAAATGCATAAAATACTGATTTAAATTAATAAGCCACAGGTTTTAGGCTTACCACACCCTTTCTGAGGTGATTTGAAGATTTTGTCTAGGTGATGGACCGAGACAGACCCGATAGTGCTAGCAGGGTAGTTTCAGGCGTTAGACCGATGCGAGCTTTTGATGTTCCTCAACCACGTCCAGCTTGACCGCCTCGCAGATTAGCAGAGTCGGTGATTCGTCCATCCTAGGATGAGCAGCTGATTGATATGAGTAGACCCTACGTGCGGAGCTTTCGGGCATTGTTGTGTCGATCCAAGAGTTGCTGGGAGACTTGAGTCGTCATCCATCGTGATTTCTCTATGTTAATGAGGTGACTTGAAGTTTTCTTCTTTCTGGATTCTCCTTCTTTCTTTTTCCATTCTCGAGGCACAGGTTTTTGACATGGTTTGGCTTCCGACTTTACGCAGCCCAGAGGGAACTGGTTTAATGTGCACTCCCTTTACCATACTTTGCACCAGGAGTACAGAGATATCGTTGACGGCTGGGGGTTTCAGGCCTTCTTCTCTATTCTTCCCCGCCGTTGCCCCTGGGGTTATATGAGGGCTTTGTCTGAGCGCTGGTTCCACCAGACTCAGTCTCTTCATTTGTTGGACTGCAAGGTGATGATGATGCCTATGGATTGGAGGTTCATCACTGGCATCGAGTTCGAGGGTGAGCCCGTGCCTGTTGTGGCCAACATTATGCCCACTGCCGTTCGGTCCCTGCTGGGAGTTTTTGTGACGGCGATCAAGGGTCGGATGGTCCGATAGGGTCCCTTGAGCATAGATGCCTAGAGTGGGGCTTTATTTGAGCCTCTGCCTGATGATCAGAGGGTTAGGGATTGCATTTTGAGGTAATTTTTTTTGGTGATCATCAGGGGTTGTTTTGTGGTGGACAACTCATCGACTGTGTCCTTCGCCCTGGTTAGTGCTACCCGATATGTAGAGCGCCTCAGTGACTTTGATTGGGGTTCCTACACCTTCACCTATTTTCTCTGAGGTATGCGCATGCTCTTGGAGGGTTTGACGTAGGCTTGGTTAGGGTTCTACCCATTTCTGCTGGTGAGTACATCTTTCTTGTACCTTTTTGATTTCTGCGTTTACATTTGTTAGTCTTGTTCACTGAGGACTTTTGATATTTATATGGCCAGTTTTGGGCGTATGAGAGGCTTTCTTGCCAACAGCCCACCACTACTTTAGGTCTGGAGACCTATCCTCGGGGACGGCGTTGGCATCACTCCACTCTGACGGAGGTCCCTGTTGCTGAGGGCTTTACTCATTCCCGCTTGCAGTTGGAGCTTTTGACTGTCGAAGCAATCTCTTGGATCCCATATACCTTTGAGTTTTTAACTGTTGGATTTGAGGGAGGCTTCCCCACTGGTTGGGAGTTTTCATTGTCGACTCGCAGAGTCCCGCTTTTGACAGAGGGAGGTTGGGAGCTCTATTTAGGAGAGCGTGCCATCCAGAGTATGACAGGTCAAATCCATATTCCCTTTGTTCCTCCTGCTTGGCATCATTGGCCATTGGTTCAGCCACTGATAGATATTCCTATAGAGGGCATAGATGGCTTTGCCCTGTTAGAGGGCCTTTACAGCCAGGAGGGATTCAGCAGCTGGTGGAGTGCTCGCACTATTGGAGCTCAGACTCGTGCTACCTAGTTTATGGCAGATATGGTGCCTGGGTCTGTGATGATGACAGAATGGATAGCTTGCCTCAGGGAGCCTACTCACTTGGACCAGATCACAGGGCTGACCCAGTAGTTGGAGAGAGCTCACTTGTTTATCAGGCATCTTGGCCGAGATTTGTCAGAGGAATCTTCTTTTGACCTTTCTAGC
Source organism: Panax stipuleanatus (assembly GCA_020205555.1). Classification (NCBI taxonomy): domain Eukaryota; kingdom Viridiplantae; phylum Streptophyta; class Magnoliopsida; order Apiales; family Araliaceae; genus Panax; species Panax stipuleanatus. The sequence goes on from JAINUT010001849.1 coordinate 85,136, forward strand.
TCAGGAGTTGGCCACTGTTTTGGCTATTAGGGCGGCTGTGCCCCATTTTGATAGACCACTATTAGTAGTTGGGTGGTGGTGCCCCATATTCCTATACTTTTTATTTTATTTTATATTTATCAGACAGGGATGATGCTTGTAGTAGATAGTTTATTGTAGATATGCATGATATTTTCTATCTATTGCATCATGTTTATTATTGTTATTATACATGTATTATGTCCTGTGGATGCATTTAGACAGATGAGTTCAGATTTGACCCTTGGATGGTCTTGTGATACGATGATACAAATGTCGTCATCTACCGTTAGCCGTATTGAGCACTTGCCACCATCTGTTGTGGCATCATCCTTGAGATTGTGGTACGACAGCCTACCCTTTCTAGCCAGAGGGACAGTGGATCAGACGATGGGGCATTTATTAGCCCTTGTAGACTTTCAGGTGCCATACGAGTTCGTAGATGGTATCTTATGTTGTTGGATACCCGATAGATAGGTCTTTCGCTTTGGGCATCATGAGCAGACTCCGACCCTTGAGGAGTACCAACGGTTTACTGGCTTAGCTTTAGAGGTGCCTTGCGCTCGTACGGCGATCCATGATATGAGGAGACCGTTTATACGGATGTCAGGTCTTCGCCAGAGCGTAGTTAAGGATGAGATCATCTCTGGACGTGTGATCTCTATCAACTTTTTTATCAATCAGTTTGGTGAGCTTGACAGTTACGATCGACATTCCGGGGATTTTATTGTATCGACAGAGGCGTGGTGTTTGGCTAGGATAGACGTTTTGTTGATGTGCATCATAGACTACGTCTATATGTCGCTACGCTTGGACCATTTGGATGTGGGATTGATAGTTGTGGTTCGGGCCCTTAGGCAGGGTAGCACCATCATACCGATGATATTGGCTGAGATGCTGACAGCAGCCACCTACTGCAGTACCCACCCGGAGGCAGTTCGATCTTATTGTATGTATGGCTCATGTCCCATCTACGATCGATTGGATTGTTTTGACCCTATGAGTATTACGTCTCCCGTGAGGTAGCCACATCTTACTCCTTCCAGCCCACGGAGTGCTCAGATGCGGGGTCATGGTCAGCATTTTTGTCTAACATGGCCCATCCATTCTTGATTATGCCTTGCGCAGGACTAGTCTCTCCCTATAGCTTCATCACCCACGCATTTGGCATGGACTATTTGCCCCTAGCGGGATTGAGGGGAGTGACTACTTACCATCCTTTGGCTGTTATGGGCCAGTTCGATTAGTTTCAGAGCCTGCATCAGTTTGAGGGGGCTGTTGATCAGAGGATGTCAGCTTCATCTATGTCATCTGCTGATTTGATTAGGATGTATGAGTGTTGGACTCATAGGGAGAGAGCTGATTTCTCTAGTAGCCATCCGGACCGTTCTCTAGAGTACTCAACGTGGTTAGAGGCAGATATCGCATCAGCTACATTCATTCAGTCAGCTCCGATAGTGGACTCAGACGAGGAGGAGCCCATAGAGGATTCTGAGTCTCCTACTGAGGATGAGTTGTTCATGGGTCTGATAGCAGCACTAGTTAGTGATCCGCCGATCATTCCTGCCGGAACAGATCTAGCTTTGGCAGACTCACTAGCTAAGATGACCTTTGAGAGAGAATAGGCTAGAGCACTGATGTTGACTGCCCTGTCTGGCAGAGACATAGCTTTTGCTAAGAGGGATGCGGCTCTAGCCGCTCAAGATATGACATTGATTGAGAGAGACGAGGCTCGATCTTCTCGCGATGCTGCTTTTATTGATAGTGAGGAGACTCTGATCGCCAGGGATGCAACTTTCGCAGAGAGGGATGAGATTCGATCTGCCAGAGATGCAGCCTTTGTGGAGATTGAGGAGGTTTTGATTGCCAGGGATGCTGCTTTTGTGGAGAGGGATGAAGCTATAGCTTCCCGAGATTTCCACATTGCTGATAGTTCTAATCTCCGATCTTATACTCATGGTCTGGTTATCGAGATGAGCACATACATTGATGATCATAGTGCCACACTGCAGATGATTGTGGATGTTTTGACCCGTATGGAGGCTGAGGGTATTGCACTTGTAGTTGCTCCTCCATCGTCAAAGAGAGATGCCATGTTGGCATTGTTGTTTCACTTATCCATGGGTCCATAGAATAGCTTTATTTTTTGGGCACATACTAGATCAGCCATTTTTTTCATGTACAGGACACTATGTATATATCAAATAGTATTATATATATATATATATAAATATATATATATATCAGAGAAATATATTTTTGATTCATTTCCCTGTTTGGATATGTATTGTCATTGCTGAGTGATTACCACTTCTTTCATGACTTGCTTTTGTTGATATATCTTGAGCTTCTCCTTGATGGACTAACAGTGAGATGTCAGAGAGTATCTCAGATAGGCCTAATGACCAAGGAGGCTTGATAGTTTTTAGGTTTTATATGGTTTCAGTGTCTTTGAACTGGTTTTTATTTGTTTTTGTTTTTTCTTGAAGGTTAAAACCGCACCATGAATGGCTGCCTACGTACTCCCGGGTGTAGGGAGATCAGGTCCTTCGTAGTTCAGTTTGTGTGAGAGGTTTGAGAAGTGTCTCTTTTGAGTTTGGTTTGATGAGTTTTTGAATTTTTTTGTTTGGTTTGACCGCACCAGAAAAGGCTGCCTATGTACTCCTGGGTGGAGGGAGATCAGGTCATTCGTAGATCTGGCTTCTAGTGAAAATCGAACTTGATTTGATTTGTAGGACTCGAATGCGGGTATGCATGTGCTTCAGACATAGTACCTTTTTATGGTGTCTGAGTTGTTGAGTTGGGGAAATTCGCTCCCATCCATCTCTTGTAGTCTGATAGCTCCTCCTGTCAACACTTCCTTGACAATGAAAAGGCCTTCCCAATTTGGGGCAAACTTTCCTTTGGCTTCATCATGATTGGCCAACACTTTCATCATCACCAAGTCATTTTCTTTGAATTGTCGTATTCAGACTTTCTTGTTAAAGGATTGAGCAATCCTTTGCTGATATAACTGCCCGTGGAAAATGATTGTAGCCCTCTTTTTAACTATCAGGGAAAGTTGGTGGTACCGATCTTGCAACCACTGATCTTCGTCCATTTGAGCGTCTATTAACACTCACAAGGACTGTGACGCCCCCAAATTCGGACCGCCACTTTGTCACTCGAATTCGGTTCATCACGTGCTCATGGTAATACAATAATAACTAAAATCACACAATCAAAGCGGAAAATCTAATCTAGAATAATTTACAATGATTTATTATAATTATTTTCCCAAGTCTCGCAACCTACAGTACTTAATAGATTACATAATAATATCAATTAACAACTTATTACATAATCTAACTTAAGCTTAAACATAATCAAATCCAGTCTTACTACATCATCTTAATACAACATTAAAATATTTAAAACATAAAAGAGACAAGCTAGTTGGTAGCCTTGCCCTTGTCTATATCAACGCCCGAAGGTTCTCCCTGCTCTGCTTTAACTGAAATATTTTTAGGGAAAGCAAGAATGAGCAAAAATTGCTCAACAAGTAATATACAATAAGGGTGAGTAATATAGTTCTCGAACCTCAAAAGAGTATAACAGGAAGTGATAGTTTCAAGGATAACCAGAAATATCAACAGTTCTCAATAATAGTCGCTAAGGACAAAATAATATCAATATGATTCGATACTAAATTAAATTAAGATTTCAAGATAACTGAATATTGAGCAGTCTCACTAAGGACTGTGAACTTCTACTAGAATTTAACAGTAATATACTGAAAATCCAATAAACACAAGTACAACAGGTGATCAGTCTAAAGTACCCTATATTATGCATACCTTTTAATCATACTCAAGTGCACACGTCGGTCTCCCGACAAATATATTTTCCCTTCAAAGAAGGTTGTTCAACTCAGTTAACACAAGAATTCCGCACCATTTAATTGGTTTGGACAGTTTTATAAACATGCATCTAGACGAATCAAATGGCATAGACACTTTTGCAATATTCAAGAACAATACCAAGTTCAACATGAATAATAGCTTTCATACGACTTAATGAAATAAGAGTTCAAGTATGCTAACTCAATTCAAACGAGTAAGTACAGAAACTAGCTCGCAATATACAAGGATAGAATACTTGCACCGCAAAAGAGTGTAAGTTAGGAAACTTGTCTTAAGCGTAGTCTATCCACGTAAAGTAATTCAACACTTTTAAATTCCTATCGTAATATAATTACGTATATATATATATATATATGATATTCATTAGTCATATAGTTTAACATCGTATCTTATCTTCGGATATACGATCGACACATAAGCTAAGTTTTATCCTAGCTACACAGTTCTACCATCATATTAATATAACTTTTATCCTTAACGTTCCTCTTTTTGAGTTTAAACTTATTCTCATATCATTAATATCACATAAGACCACAATCAATACTAAATATATTTTATTTTAGTAAGTTATGGCATTTCTATAAGTTAACCGTCAAAATCGGATTTAAGTACCAACATATGATATCACATAGCATGTATTCATATTAAAGGATACTTTCATGCTTGTATAACTTTTCCAAATCCAATCATATATGGTATAGGTTCTTAAGTTAATACTTAAAGCCATTCAAGGACACGAACTCATAAAGTCTAACATGCTCGCTTTTTTAAACACATAAGATATTCATATAACTTGTATTACGCATACTCATGAATATTCATATCACATAAATATAACTATCATTGTTATTAGTTTGAAAACATGCTTCAATTATGCTTAGCTTGATTTCATGGCATCTAGCATGGTAGGCGTATAATGTATGATACATGAGTGAGTCTAAGAGTACTATCTCATATGTCCATAAACTTCAGAATACGAAACTCGCAATAACATGTTAAGGTTCATAATTAAAGCTTATATTTTCATTAGTAAAGCTCACTAATAAGGTCTAACATGTTCATGTTACATTATGAAATCCATATACATAAGTCAATATGTTTGACATATATTTTAAGGCCATATGAACATGCTCGAAAAAATCAGAACTCATATATGGTACATACATATCAAAAGTTCGTTTGTAAAAACTTACATTTTCGTTACTAGTGAGGTTTGCATGTTCGTATTTCATTATGAAACTTACCTACGCAAGTGAACATACATTTCATGTGTTTCTAGGTCATACAAACATGTCTCAAAAGTCAGAATGTCTAAAACGGATAAAACAAGTCAATGTCCATGTTGAAACTCTAAGTTCATTTGTGAAATCTATAACTTCACCATTCAAGCATGCGATCCTAATATAATATGCTTACATTAGGCTTATGTACTCATACATATGTTCTACTCAAGCTAGCATGCTCATCAAAGTTATGCAAACCAACCATCACTTAGCATAATTTAAGCAAAATTCAAAAACTGTAGTAGGGTGCTGGCTCAGCTTCGCAGCATCCTTGGGTTAAATCGGCGCAGCTGCGCCACCACTGGTTCAACCCAGACAGCAGTCTGCTACGGCAGAATACTAGGCCAATTTTTGAATTCCACAACCAATTCGTTTCTACTCAACTACATTTTAGTTTAAACATGTTTCTAAAACCATATAACAATTAAACAATCATTCTAACATCCAATTACACTTTAATTCCACATAACCAAGAATCTAAGAAATCTAAGATTTTGCAGAAATAGGAAATGGAGTCCATGAAATGAAGAACAAGGAATGGAATTATACCTCTGCTAGTTAATTGAGCTTGCTGCTACTGAATCCTCCCAACTCTAGAATGATATTACTAATATATGTATTACTCTTAATATAAACTTGAGAAAAATCTCAGCAAGTGAATTTGTGAGGGAGAGAGTTCAATTTATAGAGGAATCCATACCCAGACAATGCAATCTTCTCATGAATCAAACTAACGAATTGAAGGTTTGTATATAGGTTAAGGAGAAGTTGGTGAGTTAGTTGGTGGAATAGTGAAGCTGTAGCAATTAGCCATTCTCCTTCATGATGATAGCTAGCAAGCTGAGTTTGTGAGTTTGAAAAAATAGGCTTAGGCCTCATGAGTATTTCACGTGTAGGGAAAGTGACTATCATTAAGGGAAAAGGCAATCTCAGCATTCTAGTAGTATACACAACACTTAGTTTATACACTTATGTATTATATACTTAGGCTATCACATATATATACATACTATATATTTAGATTATAATTAAAGTTACAATGTAATCCCAATAATACTACCATGTAATTCACATAATGTAGTAAGTATAATCCACACACATATATTCCAAGTACATTTTTATCTTATCGATATAATGTAATCGGATGTTATCACATTACATTATCTCATGTATTATTAAATTGTACAATCAACAATTGATTACAATATATTCATGATATATTATTTTATTGCATACACACTCACATTGTCACATAGGCATTGATATGTAACTTAATAAATCTTAATATATGATTTCTATATATAATATAGTCACATTACACTTTACTATTCATATAATATATAGGTAGCTACTATACATTATACACTTAATCGTCATATGCTCGCACATAGAAATTAATTGGGCATATATAGTCTACTCGTTATATATTATTATTCTCAATGGTAATTACTTAATTACCTATCTTATTAATTAATTAATAACAATATTAATTAATCCCCTCCTCGTAAATCAATGAAATTATTAATCTTTATAACAATTGATTAACACTTATATGATTTAATTATCACAATAAATAAATATAAACTTTATTATATTTATAAACACATTGCAGTATTATTATTATATCTCTAATAATAATAATCACATATCATTAATCAATCACCATTAATATTCCATAACAATTAATTATTATTCTTTAATAAGAATTAACAATTAATATAGATTAATTGTTCACATAATAATTCCTTTGTTAATTATTAATATTTCTCGTTACTGTGCCACACAAGGCATTCAACGAGTTTATCGTAAACTCCACATTTTCTTAATTATTATAATTATTCATTTTAAAATAATTGAGTTAACTCATCTCATAACACAAAATCATTTATATTTAGATAAATATTCATTTCCGTTAATTTATTCATTTAATAATATATGAAAATTCTCGGGTATTACAAGGACTCCATCTCTACTTCTATGGGAAGGACTGCTTCCACGCCATAAACCAATGAATAGGGGGTAGCCCTAGTAGAGGTACGCATTGATGTCTTGTATGCTAACAGGGTTAGAGGCAACAGGTCAGGCCATTCTTTGTGATTGGCGAACATTTTTTGCATGATCTGCTTGATGTTCTTGTTGGCTGCTTTGACAGCACCATTCATCTTGGGCCGATAGATGACGGACTTGAGATGCTTGATGTGGAACTTGCTGCATAGTTCTCTCATCATCTGATTGTTCAGGTTCTTGGCGTTGTTTGATACGATCACCTCCGGTTGCCCATATCGACATACGACATTGTTTCTAATGAAACCAATAACAACCTCTTTGGTGACTTTAGGAAAAGAGGCAGCTTCAACCCACTTGGTAAAGTAATCGATCATGGTGAAGATGAATCGATGACCATTGCTGGCTTTTGGTTCTACTGGACCGATCACATCCATTCCCCACATGGAGAAAGGCCATGGTGAACTCATGTTGTGTAGCTCATTTGGAGGAGCATATATGACATTTCCATGTACTTGGCATTGAAAGCATCTCCTGATGTGATCATCACAGTCAGCTTTGAGTGAGGTCCAATAATGTCCTATTCTTAATATCTTCTTGGCCAGCAGGTGACTGTTCATGTCTGGACCACAGACTCCACCGTGGACTTCATCCATCAATCTCTAGGCTTGCTCTTTATCAAGGTATCTTAACAGGCCTATTCCAGCATCCCTTTTGTAAAGTGCATCTCCGCTCAGACAGAACTTCATAGCCATTTTGTGAATCCGCTTTTGTTCGGATTGGCTTGCCCCGGCGGGTGTATATCCATCTCGGAGATATTCCTTGATATCCTAACCAAGGCTGTTTGATAGGAGGTATTTCATCTGATATGTCTCCAATATAATTCCCGTATGTCGGGGCCTTCTGACTTGTGAATTTGATGTAGGGAAACCCACTCCTATCGGATATGTGGATCAAAGAAGCCAACGTTGCCAATGCATCGACGAAGTCATTCCTACCCCGAGGAATATGGATGAAGGCTATGTTACGAAAATCCAAAGATATGTTAATGACCTACCGGTGATAGGGCAGCAAATGCAGTTCTTTGGTGTGATATGCCCCAGTGGTCTGCCTGATGACCAACTCAGAGTCTCCGAAGACCAATAAATGTTTGATACCCACGAATTGGGCTAACTTCAACCCCATTATGTAGCCTTCATACTCGGCTGTGTTGTTGGTGTTGCCAAATTATAGTTTGGTAGCCACATGATATTGTTCTCCTGTATCAGAGATAAGGACTGCCCCAGCTCTGGCACCTTCTATGTTTACCGCTCCATCAAAATATATTTTCCATGGTTGGACTGTATTCTCTTGTTGGAGTTGTTGAATTGTCATGATCCCATCATCCGGGAAATAAGTCTCCAGGGGCTCGAAACCTCCTGATAGTGCTTTGGCTAATTGATCTGTAATGCGTTGACCTTTGATGGACTTCTGAGTCACGTAGACAATGTCGAACTGTTGTAGGATCAACTGCCATTTGGACAGTCAACAATTCAACATTAGTTTATTGAATACGTATTTCAGCGAATCCATGCGGGATATGAGGTAGGTCGTGTGCCCATGGAGGTAATGTTGTAACCTCATTGCGGCCCATGCTATAGCACAACATATTTTCTTGATCAGAATGTATTTCTGTTCACCACTGCTGAATCTTTTGCTGATGTAGTAGATGGCTCTCTCGTTGCTACTATCATCTTTCTATCCCAGCATACAACCCATTGTATTGGCATTAACAGACAGGTACATGAACAGGGAAACTCCGTCCCTTGGGGGTACCAATACTGGTGCTTCAACCAGCTACTTCTTGATGGTAGGGAAGGCTTTCTGACAATCCTCATTCCATTTTATGGAGGAATTCTTCCTTCGTAGTTTGAAGATGGGTTCATAGGTTGCTGTGAGCTGGGAAATAAACCTACTTATGAAATTTATCCTTCCGAGGAACCCACGTATCTCCTTCTCAATTTGAGGTACTAGCATCTCAGTGATGGCTTTGATCTTGGCAGGGTCTAGCTAATTGCCTCGATTGCTCACCAGAAATCCCAACAACTTGCCTGATTTGACGCCAAAAGCACATTTGGCTGGATTCAGCTTGAGGTTGTACTTATGCAACCTGTTGAATAGCTTCTTGAGATGGTCGATGTGATCATCCTCCCTCCGAGATTTGATGATGATGTCATCCACATAGACCTCTATCTCCTTGTGCATCATGTCATGAAACAGGACCATCATGTCTCGCTGATATGTGGCTCTGGCATTGATGAGGCCGAAAGATAGTCGTCTATAGCAGAAAGTTCCCCAGGGAGTGATGAAAGCTATTTTCTCCCTGTCTTCTTCAGCGACCATAATTTGATGGTAACCAACAAAGCAATCCAAAAAAGAATACATGTCGTAATGTGCCGTGTTTTCTATTAGGATGTGGATGAAAGGGACCGGGAAATTATCCTTGAGGTATGCTTTGTTCAAGTCCCGATAATCCACGCATACTCGCACTTTCCCTCCGGGCTTTGGCACGGGGACTATGTTTGACAGCCACTCTGGATATGTTAAAACCATGATGATACCGGCTTTGAATTGTTTAATGACCTCTTCTTTGACTTTCAGACTCCATTCAGGTTTCAATCGTCTAAGCTTCTGTTGGACTGGCTTGAATCCATCTTTGATGGGCATTCGATGGATGACAATATCAGTAGATAGGCCAATTTTGTCTTCATGTGACCATGCAAACACATTCTGGAACTTTGTTAGGAGTTCGATCTGGTCGGTTTTTTGATTTGGTGTAAGGTCTAATCCTATCTAGATTTCTTTGATGTTTTCGGAGGTTCCTATGTTTGTAGTGGTGGATTGGTCGAGGTTCGGTTTGGATTTGTCTTCGGCTCATTTTTTGATCTCCTCGGGCACCTCATAGTCATCTTCCTCCTCTTGATTAATATCCATCAAGTCGAAGTTCAGTTCTACATCAAAGTTGTAGTCACAGTGATAGGTTGGCATCTCATCAGCAGTGACAAACAAATCCAATTCTGGAGTCCTGAAAAAATACTTTCACTTTAATATATGAAACTGTTTAAATATACAAAGCATTTGGCAAAGCATGACAAAAGTTACTGCTTTAGCTGTGCAATCAAAAGTAAGCAGTAAATGAAAGCATGTTTACAGGGCAGATGGACTCTCTGCCCTTTTACCCTTTTTGACTGAGGCAAGGGACACTGCTCCAGTAATCCAAGGTTAGATCCTCATGAACAGGGAGGATCACGAAATTGTGTTCGTCTGTCTCATCTCAGATAATGACTGAGACATCCTTTATAATAGGACTGGGGTTTTTCTTTGAACTGCCCCCCTTTCCTTTCTTGATGCGAGGAATTTGAATTTGATCCTCGTCGTCCCTGTCCGGGATCTTGTAATAACCCAATATTTTTATATAATTAAATAAGAAATTTTGCGTATAATTTTTTTTTAATATTATTTCTATAAAAATAAAGATGGGAATATGTGTAAGGTAACGAATATGTGAATACGTGATAAATATATATTTATTTATTGCACAAATAATTTTAAATAAATATTTTGAAAAAGGAATTGTAAATTACTATAAATTACATTCTTATAATAAACTAATTTTGATAGTCAAAATATTTTATTATTTATTTTTCCATGAAAATATGATTAATATATTATTTAAATAATATATGAAATGATTCTTAGAATTATTACAATAAATATTTATTATATGAATTTATCAAGATTAGTTAAGTTAATTATTTTAACTTAATTAATAATGGTATATTAGGTAAAGTGTCATTATAGATCAAAACCCTAATTTTGATCTATGTTATGGAATTTCATGAATTAATATAATTATTGTATAATTATATTTAAAAGAAAAGTGTATTTATGTTATAAATAATAAGGAATTATTTTCTTAAGGAATTTGGATATTAAATATCATTATTAATTATATTTGTATTCAAGTATATGTAAGTATATTAATACAAGTTATGATTATAGATTTTAATTATAATTATGATAATTGACACAATTATATGAATATATGTTATGAATTTATTTATTTTATTTTATTTAATTTAAATATTAAACATAATAATTGATTATGTTGTATTTAAATGAAAGTGTGTATATTATGTGATTAAAGAAAATAATTAGAAAACCCTAATTTATAATTTGGGAACCCTAATTATAGCAAGAAAACTTAATTTTTACAAAATCCTAATTTAATTAGAAAACCTTAATTTCTAATTTTGAAAGCTTAATTTTCTATTTAAAACCCTAATTAGAAAATCCTAAAAATAAATTTGCAAAACCTAAGGGTTAAACCCTAAGGGTTAGTCAAGTTACTAGTTTACCATTAAAAATGAGAGCAAAATGTCCAAAGTACCCTTTTAGCATTTTTTTTAAGATGAAGTATAGATCTTGCTATATCTTGGTTGTTTACCAATTACAAGATTTCCCATGTGTCCAAAAATCTCAGCAAATCAGCCATACATTGACAATTTGATCAACCAAATTCATTGCAACATAATATATATAGATTAAGAGAGAGAAAAATACATAAATAAGTCTCATTTGCTCACATACACTCAACCTAGACCTTCTCTCTCTAAACCTACGAAAATCTTTAGTGATTCAGTCCTCAATCAAGCCCCTATTACACCAAGAACAGATTAGGAGCCTAGAATCAAGAATTGATCAAAGAAAGGTATAACCCTAAACCAAAATTTTGATCTTGTGTGCTATGTTAAATTAGGTGTTTTGATGTTTAAAAATGTTGTATGTTGTGTTGATAAGTGATTTGTGTTGTTATATTATGGATCTATAACATCTAGATGCACGAAATTGAAGATTTTAAAAATCTGGCAAAACTTGAAAATGTTGTCTGACAGTCGAAAGTCAGGCCTCATAGAATCGGTGCCTGTTAATTGTTTTAGTGTTTTAAAGGTTTGTAGTTGTAGTTTGTAATGTTGGTAGTGTTCTGGAACTCGAATCAGGTTCAGATCATATATATATTACAAGTTATGGATGGTCAAACTGCGTTGACCGGCCATGACTTAACAATTCTGGGTAACCCAGAACATACCCAGAAAGCTCTGACAACGAGTTCATGGGATCTGATCTGTCAGGTGTTTGTTGATTTGATTATGTTGTTGTATCTAAGTTGTAGTATGGTAGATGGACTACAGATTCATGCTTTTAGATCGCCTAAATAACAAATAGAATTAATATAGTGGATGGTCAAAGTAGGCAGGATGATCACGAAATCAGTTTTCTGGGTAACCCAGAAAACTTATGAACATTACTTCTGACATGGTTTGACCGGACAATATCTTGTGATTGTGTTGTTTTTAGATTGATTAAGTGTAATAGATTTGTTTCTTGACATGTGAGGTACAACCTTGAACCATTACAACACCAAATTATTACATGGAAAGCAAGTTGTGGAAGCCCAAAAGTGGTCACTTGAACTGTTCTTATTTTCTGGGTAACCAAGAAACTGAAGAACAGTTCTGACAAGAAGTTCAAAGCTTTATATCTTGCTTGTATGATGCAGTATGACCTTGTTTGTTGTTGGATCAAGTAGTATTACGTCAATACTACAAGATCAATGCATTAACTAGCCCAGAAACAACTTAGACACTGAATTAATGTTGGTCAAACCTAGCACCTGGAACACTGCCTATGAATGTTCTTGATGCTCAAGAACACTTATAGCGACAGTTTTCGTTGCTATAGGCTTTTAGCGACGATTTTAATAAAATTAATTAAAATAAGTAAAAATAAATAAAAATTAATTATTAAAAATTTATAAAATAATTTTAAAAAATATTTTAAGTTATAATAAATGACTTTTAATATTTTGAGATAAATTTCATTAATAATTTAATATTAATAATATTTAATTTAGTTAATAAATATATTGAATAAATTAATTAAAAATAGTTTTAATAGTTTAAAAATTATTTAAAAATGATATTAAATTTTTAAAAAGTATTTTAAGTTATAATAAATAACTTATAATATTTTAATAAGAATTTTATTAATATTTTAATATTAATGATAATAAAGTTATTTAATAATGGTATTAAATAAATTATTTAAAAATGATTTAAATGTTTTATAAATTATTTAAAGGTGAAATAAATGTAATAAAAATATTTTAAGTTATAATAAATAACTTTTAATATTTTGATATAAATAACATTAATATTTAAAATATTAATGGTAATTATTTAAAAATGATTTTTATATCTTAAAAATTATTTAAAGGTAATATTAAGGTTTTAAAAATGTTTTCAGGTTATAACAAATAACTTTTAAAGTGTTGACATGAACTTCATTAATATTTTAAATTATTTAAATATTAATGATAATGATATTAATTAGCAATTAAATCATTAAAAATGATATAAGTGTTTGAAAAATCATTATAGATAATTTTAAAGTTTGGAAAAATATTATAAATGATAATTAAATTATTTGATATAATATTTAAGTTCTTGAACAAAGTTTCATTAAAAATAAGTTAGTTAATTATTCGATAATGTAATCAGGATACCGAAACAATACCGAACTCAAACAAAATCGACATAGTTTGACTAGGTATACATTCTTATGTGTTGCAATGACTGACATGAATATATGACAACGTGTTTAAGCAGTATTATGTGTTAAGTTATATTATTCTAATTAAAAGAATAATTCTACTGATGATAGGACTTCATATTAAAGATAAAAGCGTAAGCTACGTAGCAATAATCAGCTATCAAGGCAAGTACCCTAACCTTACTCAAAATTTTATATTGAGCAAGTATCCAATACAAGGCATGTTCATGAATAATTATTGTAAATTATTCATATCCATAATGATATTCATGATTCGTTTATGAAATTATTCTTATATTGTGAAATTTCATTCAATTCGATTATTATTTATTAATATCACATTATTGTCTTTTATTATACAAGTGTCCCCACTTGTATGAACTGTTGTATTCATGCAAAAACTCTTGAACTTGAAATTCTTTGATATGACAAATCCTGTTATATACTATTAAATTTCGGTATGTATTTATGGTTTAAAGACTGTCTAAGCTATTTGACTCAGCTAGACATAGTTGAATTGTACTGTTAAATGTTATGGTTTATGATAAAGTCGTCCAACTGAATTGTTTAGTTAGGACTCCAGACTGAGTATGAACAACCCGTAATGGGGAAATTGTTTTGTGCCCAAGGCGAACAGAGTGAACGTATTTATCGTTCAAACAGCTAGTATTGATCAATACAGGACATAACGGGACTGATCACCCTACATATCCGTAAGACCAGAGTGATTTGCATATGAATTTTTGTTTAAACCTTTTCAAAAATGAAAAATAAAAGTTCAAGGTCTATTGACCGCTCAACATTTATAGTCACCACGTCGTTTCAAAATTTTAAACGATTTGATATGTTGTAAAGATATGTTTCGAAAGACTTCACAACTATTGATCCGTTGTAGAAGTATACCTCCAAGAAAATATTTACTTCCTTTCAGCTAAAGTTTATTAACTGCTATTACTTGTTGAGCAATTAAATGCTCATTCTTGTTTTAAATTAAATGTTTTCAGCTAAGCGTGATCAACCAGAAGGCTCTAGCAAAAATAAAGAAAAAGAAAAGCTGCAAGAATAAGTTTATGATATCTTATATAATGTAATGTATGTTTTAAAGGTCATGTACCTGGGATTAAACGACTCTAATATGTAAATTAAGTTTGTTTATCTATTTTATAATATTATTACGCTCAAAGAAATGATATCTTATAGCACCAAGTTCGAGTTTTAAGTACCTGAATTTGGGGGCGTCACAGATCTCATCATTCATACCGTTGTAATTTATGATAACCCGCATGTTAGAAAATGGGTCTCATCTTTCATACAAGATCTTTTCTTTTCCCTTATTGCTATCACCCTCAGGCTTTGGGGATTTCCTTTCCTCGACCAGTATGATTGGAGGAAACAGCATAGCTGATATCACAGTATGAATCTTCCTCATTGGCTTTACAAAGCCAGCATCAGTGAGATTCGATAGCAGTATGCTGGAAGCATGAGCCTTAGGGTGCTTATATGAGTTTCGACGGCTTGACCCGGATAAATAACCCAATCCGGCTCTCCTTGTCTAGCTCGGGATTTGGACTAGACTTGTGATACCTTATTGGTTCTTTCCTAACCCTTCTCCAAATTGGAAACCTAAAGATACCATCTCTTGGCCTACTGTAATTACTTCAAGGGGGACCTTTGGCTTTAGGAATGGTGCTCCGATAGGTAGATACTGAGTATCACTCACTTCCAGGGCTTAAAAACTAGCAGGTTCAATCTCTGCATCCAGGCTGATTACAGGCATGTCTCTTTGTATGCAGACAGGGTATTCTGATTTGGCATTGACCGTGATAAAGTTGCCGTTGATAATATATTTGAGTTATTGATGGAGGGTGGATGGCACTGCCCCTGTCATGTGGATCCATGGCCTGCCCAGCAATAAGTTGTATCCAGTGGCGATGTTGAGCACCTGAAAGGACATATAGAAAGTGTGCAGACCAATCTCCAGAGGAAGCTCTATTTCTCCCATAGCTTGTCGGCTAGATCCATCGAAAGCCTGGATGACCACATGGCTGGTTTTGATCCGATTCGGGTTAATCTTCATTCTTTTTAAGGTATCGTAGGGACAGATGTTGAGGGATGAGCCTCCATCTATGAGCACACCTCCAATCACATACCCGGAAGACATCACTGCTATGTGTAATGACTTGCAATGACCTGTCCCTTCTGCAGGTAATCATTGTCAGTGAAAGATATCACATTGTTGTTGAAAATATGTTCTACCATATGACGGAATTTTTTGGCATCTATGGTATGTGGCAGATGGGCTTCTTCCAATACTTTCAGTAGAATGTCACGATGCTCCACCTATAAAAGGACCAGATCTAGGATGGACATCTGCTTGGGTGCATCTTTCAGGCTTTGCACCACTTTGATTTCATTATGTCCCATTTTACTGAGAAACTTTTTGATCTTCTCTTCAGCCACCTTTTCTTTGGCTTTGATGACTGGTTTGATCACCCACTGAGGCAGGTACAATGGATTATCCTTTGGTACTATGGCAATGTTGTTTGAGGTGGAACCTTCGTCATTCCCATAGTTCTATGGGACCCTCTTCAGAATGATAACTGGCTACTGAGGTCTGAAGGGCAAGATTAAAGGCTCTGGTGTGGCCACCTTTACAGGATTTTATGTTTCTTGAACCCCTTTCCCTGGCAGTACTAAGGGTGTGAGGGTTGGTTCATTGCCATAGGACACAACAGCCACTGTATCTTAATTCCACGAAGTGGGAATAAGGAGAGTGTCTTCATCCGGGAGGCTATAATCCTGATTCCCTCTTATTAATTCACCACTTTTAATCATATTCTGAATTAGGTTACGAAGTGCCCAGTAATCCTCAGTATCATGGCTGGGTGCATTGGAGTGGTACTGACAAGTTTGGTCAGGCTTGAATTTCCTGGATCGAGGGTTCAATGGAGGTAATAAATCTGTAACCATTCCGTCTTTGATTAACATTTGGAGGATTTTCTCCATTGGCTGGTTCAGGTTAGTAAAATTCCTTTGAAAGAAGAATTTCCTACCAGCTTGGAAATTCTCCTCTTTGGCCATCTTGTTGGCCCAGGGTTTAGGCTCATGAGACCGGTAGTGATCCCTCATGGGAATGGGACTGATCTCCGGTGTGGGAGGACTTGTATCAGACTGGTTGGTCTGGTTTATCAGCTGCCTGGTAATTTGATGTTGGTATACAACCAATTATGCTAAATGTTCAATTTGTTCTTTGATAGACTTAGTCTCTTGTTCTATCAGGAATCGCCTTTCTGAATACTCCCAACTGTCTGGGCTGTTATTACTGGATGGAGTTGATTCCCCCATATAACAGAAGTACTTGGATCCTTCTCCATTTCCTGTGTTGATCACATTGACATTTTCCTCTTTGTGCTGAGGGAGGGGATTATCTTGTATATGTGGTTGCTCCGGTTTGGTTACCACAATCTCTCCATTGTCAATTAAGTCTTGGATTTTTTTCTTGAGAGACCAACAGTCTTGGGTGTCATGGCCCGGAGATCCAGAATGGTAGGCACATTTCTTGCTTGGGTCAAAATTCCGTCCACCAGTATTGGTTGGTGGAAGGAGTTGTACAATCTTTTTCAGTGCGGTTAATAGTTTCAGCACATTCTCGAATGAATCCCCTAGTGGGGTGAATGTTCTCTGACGTTTGGCCTCCATAGTCTTCTGAATTGGAGGGCTTGAAGGTTGAGCATGAGCTTGAAAAGAGGTATAATTCCTCCTTTGAATGGGCATATTGCTTGAATCACCCCTTAGATTCTGTCCTTGCAATACTAAGGACACTTCTTCATCTTTCTTCTTATGTGCTCTCCGGGGATTACTCCCGTAATTCCCGGACTGGATATGTTCGGCAACGGCTTCCAAGCCAGTTAGGTCCTTTATCTTCCCAGACTTCAACCCCATTTCGGCCATTTCACCATGCTTGATCATCTTAGAGAATGGTTTTCCTATGCCTTCTAGGACCCTCTCGTAATATGGAGCTTCTTGAATATCGATGAAGGTAATGACTATCTCAGTCTCATTCATAGCTGGAATGACTTGTGCAGCGACCCGCCTCCACCGTTGAGCATATTCTCTGAATGACTCAGAACTTTGTTTCTTGATTTTGGTTATCTGATATCTGTTTGGATCCAGCTGAGACTGGAAACTGTATTGACTGAGGAAAGCATGGGCCAACTCTTCCCAACTGTGAATTTTGTAGTTGTCTAGACGGGCATACCAGGCTCTAGTCTCTCCGGTCAGACTCTTCTAAAATAACTGCATTCGGAGTTTCTCGTCCTCTGCATAGGATCTGAGTTCTCCAATGAATACTTTCAAGTTAGTGTAAGGGTCTCCTAATCCATCGTATTTCTCAAAATCAGGAGTTCTAAATTTTTCGGGATAACGAACCCTAGGGAATATGCAGAGGTCTGAATAATTAACACTGCCAAATGCCCCAGTCCCTTTAATAGACCAGATGGTTTCTTCCATCTGCTGTACTTTCTTTAGAATATCACCAGCTTCCTGTTCTTTGTTGAGGGTGGTGATTTCAGGGGTTTTGTTGGTTGTGTCCTGGTTTTGTGGTCCAGGAATCTGAGTATCTGCCTTTTCATTTTCTTGACTGCCACCACTACCACCAGGTGTTCCCGATTCTAGGTGAGCTTGGGCTTACTTCCCTTTAAGAGCCTTACTTTGTTCTCTTAGGAAATTGGCCAATTCAGCTATCTGATTCTTTAGTCCTTCTAACTCTTCCCTAGAGACAGGGGTGGATTCTGGTTGAGCACTTGAAGTTATGTCCGTGGATGGACTAAGTGCTTTCTTAGACTTAGATCTAGTGACATGACCAATTTTTTACCTACAACAAAATGTAGGCATGTCAATTTCCTGAGGTAGGTATGGATAGGATGCATGCCATAATGTGTTTTTGTGGTTTTTTAATCTTATCCTGCAAAACAGAGGTCAGTTGTTTTGATGACAGGATGACAAGATGTATATAACAGGGAATGTAAATTTTTATTATGATATTGACATTGTGCTCCTTTACATTGGAATTGAAAACTTGACATTGAATTTGAAAGAGGAAGGCATGAAGAAGCTTCCCATCAGATTTGGTTAACCAGAGGCTGACCTATCTTAGGCTACTCTCACGGCTTTTTGGCATGAAGGTCCCCAGATCATCGCAATCTACTAGAGGGAAAATTAATCCGATCTTTCAACTAGAGCGAATCTGGGTGTGCATTTTCATAATCCCCAAAGACTTAGCCGTCCCTAGAGACATTACTTATCACCGACTGGTTTGCCTCCCAGAGGAGGAATCACACAACATACATTTACATACACCGTGTCTCACCATTATGCATATGATGACATTGGTGCGAAGCACTAATATGGGTGCGAAGCACTAAAAAAATAGGAAAGCATTCATTCATATTCATTCAATGTAAAAACGCAGCATTCACGCATACATTCAATGTAAAGACGCATCATTCACACATACGCAGACATGAAAGTGAAATTTTTAAAAAGATTTGAACGCGGCCTAAGCCCTCTGCTGTCCCCAGCAGAGTTGCCACCTGTCAAAGTCGGGAAAAAATTCGCGGGTCGGGTCATAACCCGGGTCTTTCTCTCTTCCTAAGTTATCTCTACCCTTACTCTTTTTTATTTGTGAAAAAGGTTTTGAAGGATTTTTTAGGAAAATGCCAACATGTATCATGTCGACGATTTAAACGTTTTACAGAGTCGCTAGTTGGTAGATTTGAAATGGTTGTACCAACTGAACCGAGTTTTATTTGAAAGAGGCCCAATTGCTGGACACTGTCGAAACTTGATCTTTGAAACCGAAGTTTGAGTCGGGGGCTTGGTTAAGTGTGGGGAAGGTGTTAGGCACCCCACAACTCCCGTGTAAACATGGTACCACATCTTTTCAATATTTCCCTTTTAACTCTGTAATGTGTGTGTGAATGCTGGAAGAAAATTGGGCATATGCTTGATTTGAAAGCATGTCTGTACATCGTTGAACCTATATACAAAGGGTTTGATTTGATTTGTAAAAAGTCTTTGATTTGATTTGCTAAAGTGTTTGATTTGATTTGCAAAAACTTCTTTTTCTCGATAAGATTATTTGAAATGATGTTTTAAAAGCAGGTTATCAAACCCTTACGCTAACATAGGAATTGAAGGATATCGATGCTTCAGTTTTATCTTTTCAGCCTTAAGGCTCTATTTGAATGGTGATTGTTGGGCTGCAAAGCATCCTCGACCACAACATATATACAAGTGTCGATTTCCTCATGGGCATGATAGCCATCAGAGTGACTCTGACATGACAAACCATGTTTTCACTATGTTGAGACCTTAAATTCGGATAACCGTTTTAAGGTTTTTGGTATGTAGATTTTTACAGAAAAATTGGCAGGGTACATTTGTAAAGTGGAGTTTGTCCATCGTGGGAATCAGATTCTGATCTGTTTGATCATGAATCCCACAATTCCTAGGCTCACATAGGGAGGCCGATAAACATGCACAGCTCAAATTTGTACAGAAATATATCCAAATATTGACAGAACCAAGTATTCATCAGTAAATCCTGGCTCGCATATGGCTGAAGCATCTAGTTCCCACTAGATAGCGATCTAAGGGCCGTGAGGTAGCTTTCACAACTGAAACTAGAAAAATGCTAGATTTAAATAAATATCAGCCATTCTAGCTTCTCGGTTTCGTCTAGACCTCTTTTGAACCATTTGAAAGCTAGAGTTGGCGAGATTTAAATAAATCTAGTTTGCCCGCAGAAATGTCAGTGCCGATTCATATCAAATGAATATTTAAAGCAATAATTTAATAAAAATGAGTAAAGCAATATATATATATATAATTATATATACGAAAGCTGTAAAGGGCGATAAGTTTTCACGCCGGTGCCCGAACTAAAATATAAATATATATATATATATATATATAAATATCTATATATATATATATATATATATATATATATATTTATAAAAGCTGTATAAAAGCCACGGAATGATCCAAGCTGGACAGAATGTAAATATATATATAAAAGAAATAAAGGGCGGTGGGTTTTCACTCTGAGGCCCGGACTGGAATGTAAATATATATATTTATAAAAATTATATAAAAGTCACAGGAATGATCCAGGTTGGATAGAATGTAAATATATATATTTATAGACAGAAAAGTAGTCAACCAGAACTGGGAAGATAACCCAGTATGGTGAATGTTGCATATATATGCATATATATATATATATAAGCAGAAAAGTAGTCAACCAAGACTGGGAAGATAACCCAGTGTGGTGAATGTTGCTTATATATGCATATATATAAAAAAGTAGTAAACTACCGCGGATTTGACATCCGGGCTTGACAGAATTGAAAAGTTAGTATATATATAGTTAAATATATACAAAAAAAGCAAAATTCGGACTAGGAAGATAACCCAGTCTGGCGAAGTTGCTCAATACAAAGATGCAAGTATATAAAAGCTGCTAGAAGCGGCGGATCGTCAATTCGAGTTGTAGAAATGCCAAAAAATACGTTTAGGTACTAAAATATACCAAAAGTTAACAAAAACGGCCACGAAACTGAGTTCCGGGCATATTTAGAAAATGAAACTTGATATGCAAGTGTATAAAAGTGTGAAGAAGTAATAATAACTTTCTGATTGTAAAAATTCTCATAATGGACTGCTACACGGGCTTTTTGCCATATCGTAGGCTTTAAACATCCAAATCTACTGGTTATTTTTTGATATGTGGTAGTATGTGGGTATATCTACGTGTTAGAGTGAAAAAGTTTAGGTTTGGAAGACAAGAAAATGGCTGGAAAACCAAACTGACAGGGGTTCAGAGCATTTCTGAATTCTTGAAATGAGCTGGGGGTGAGCTCATATATATAGACCCAGGAGCCTCCACTCTACCTGCTGCTACCACAGGTAGAGGTGCGGCTCCACGTGGTAGGGCCCACGTGGCGGGTCCCGTTGCATCAAAATACTTGCACTCCGAGCAACTCAAGGTCTGATTTGAAACTTTCTACGTTTTGATCGGAGCGTACGTTTGAGGCGTGTTGTATCTTTCTGAAAAGCCCTCGCCGAGAGTGTCAAAATGACATAAGATAAAACATTTTTCGGGTCCAGGAAGACGGGTTCATTCCTGCAGTTTGTTCGTTGAGCTGTCTTGCGCTGTTTGCACTCGGGATCATTGTCATGGTTTGTTCTGACCTTGATGGAAATAATTCAACTTGAGTTTGACCGAATCGACTTAGAGTTGGTAAAATGATCATTTTGCCCCTCCTTGAGTTGCCTTCAGTGTCGGCATGGCCTTCGGTTTACTTTCTGGGGTTGTTTCCAAGATTTGGATCCCATTCGAGTCTGTTTATCCTCAGTGTTGTCTCTAAGGCTGACTTGGTCCCTCCAGGTTTTCATCTGGAGATGATATGATGCTTCAGGATTATTTTCGAAGTTAACCTGACTTCCCGGGTTGAGACCGGAGCTGACCTGTACCTCCCGAGTTGAGACCGGGGATGATCTGTACCTCTCGAGTTGAGACCGGGGCTGACCTGTTCCTCCTGGGTTGAGATTGGGGCTGACCTGTACTTCTCGGGTTGAGACCGGGGCTGACCTATACCTCTCGGGTTGAGACCGGGGCTGACCTGTACTTCTCGGGTTGAGACCGGGGCTGATCTGTACTTGTCGAGTTGAGACCGGGGCTTACCTGTACCTCTCGGGTTGAGACCGGGGTTGACCTGTACCTCCCGAGTTTAGACCGGGGCTGATATGCACTTCCCGAGTTGAGACCGGGGCTGATCTGTACTTCCCGGGTTGAGATCGTGGTTGACTTGTACCTCTCAGGTTGAGATCGAGGTTGACCTGTACTTCCCAGGTTAAGATCGGGGCTGATCTGTACTTCCCGGGTTGAGACCAGGGCTGATCTGTACCTTTCGGGTTGAGACCGGGGTTGACATGTACTTCGCAGGTTTAGATCGGGGCTGATATATACCTCTCGGGTTGAGACCAGGGCTAATCTGTACTTCCCGGGTTGAGATCGGGGTTGATCTGTACCTCCCGGGTTGAGACCGGGGCTGATCTATATTTTTCAGGTTGAGACCGGGGCAGATCTGTACTTTTTACGTTGAGATTGGGGTTGCCCTGTACCTCTTGGGTTGAGACTGGGGCTGACCTGTACCTCCCTGGTTGAGACCGAGGATGACCTGGTGGCTCGGTATTGAGACCGGGGCTAACTTGTACTTTTCGTGTTGAGACCGGGGCTGACCTGTACCTCCAGGGTTAAGACCGGGGTTAATCTGTACCTCCCGGGTTAAGACTGGGGCTGATCTGTACTTTCTGAGTTGAGACAGGGCCTGACCTGTACCTCTCGGGTTGAAACTGGGGCTGACCTGTACCTCCCTGGTTGAGACCGGGGATGACCTGGTGGCCCGGTATTGAGACCGAGGTTGATTTGACGACCCGGTATTGAGATCAGGGTTGATTTGACGGCCCGGTATTGAGACCGGAGTTTATTTGACGGCCGGTATTGAGACCGGGGTTGATTTGACGGCCCGGTATTGAGACCGGAGTTGATTTGATGACCTGGTATTGGGACCGGGATTGATTTGACTGCCCGATATTGAGATCGGGGTTGATTTGACAGCCCGATATTGAGACCGGGGTTGATTTGACGGCCCAGTATTGAGACTGGGGTTGATTTGACGGTCCGGTATTGAGACCGAGGTTGATTTGATGACCCGGTATTGAGACCGGAGTTCATTTAATGGCCCGTTATTGAGACCGTTGTTGATTTGATAACTCGGTATTAAGACCGGGGTTGATTTGATGACCCGGTATTGAGACCGGGGTTGATTTGATGGCCTGGTATTGAGACCGGGGTTGAGTTGATGACAATTTTGCCATCCTACAGTGTTATAAACAGGGAAAGCAAATTTTGAGTGTCTACAATATATATATATATATATATTGGAAAAATGAGATTTAATAGTTAATTAAACTATTAAAGAATTTAAATGAAATTGTTATGAGAAGGAAGTTAACTGAATGATATTAGTTAATTTGATTAAGATGTAAATTATATTATAAAAAATTTGATTTGATTATTAAGCCTTGGCAATGGAATTGTTATGAGTTAATCTCATAAATAAAGTGAGTAGTTAACTTAATTTAAAATAGTGAATTGATGTAAATATAATTGTTTTAATAAAATGAGAAGGTATTATATTACATATAAATATAATATGTTAAGGTAATATGATTGTGAATCTTGTAAATAGTTGAAAGTTTTATTAAATTAAATAAATATTTTAGTTAGAATATTTATTGAATAAAATGAATATTCGATGGAAATTATTATGGAATAATTTTATAATCGGTGCGTATTTTATTGTGTTAATGGAATGGAAATATTCTAATTTAATCAAATAATTGAATTAGAGGATTAATGATTGGTTAAATAAAATTATAATTATGGTTGGCTAGATAGAATTATAATTTAATTGGCAAGGTTTAATTGGATTTATTAATGAATTGAGATTAATTTAATTTAATTGAATATAGTGTGACATTAGGGTATCATATTATAAGGGTTTTATTAAAATAAATAGAAAGGTGTTTTATTTGCCAAACAATGCCTTGTGGCTTTTGGTTTTTATAACTGCTAAGACTATATGTGTGTATGTAACTTCCAATTGCAATAAGTGTTGGTGTTTTACGTTATTTGCAATGGCAGAGTAGAGAAGAGAGAAAATAGAGAGAAAGCTTAAGGGAAAAAGTTCTCTGTGAATCTTTGAGATGAAGTATTGGGAATTCAAAGGAGAAGAAGAAGATTAAGTAAGCAATTCCTATCATCTAGCTATTCTAAGAAGAAATTAAAAGGTAATAATCTAACATTAAGCTTTAGTTTCGGTTTTCTTGAGTTTTTGTAAGTTTTCTATGAATGATAGTTTGAAGAATTTGATTGTGATGGTTATATATGTTATTGGATATATATAATCTGTTATGTGTAATCTATAATTGGTTTTGGGGTTATCAAAATCATGAGAACATGTTAAAGATGAGGAATTAGAGTTTTGTTGAAATATATATGATTTGGTCTATTTTGAGACTAAAACTAGCTATGAATCAATGTCTAAAATCTAAAATTGATGGTATATTGTGCTAGTGTTCTAAAAAATAAAAATACTGCAACTTGAATGATTCAATTTGGTTGAATAACGAATTCGTAGTGGTTGATTACGCTAAACATGTTAAAACATAAAAATCAGAGTATGAAAATGAGTTTTCGGTCAAGATTTGGGTTAGTTAATATATCTATAAATTATTGATTTTCTGGTATGTTGTAGTTATATGAATTACGAATCCATAGAATAGAAAATGAACTAATTTGGACGTGTATAACTCGAGTTATGAAGATTAGAAAGAGAAATAGTCAAAACTTCGCAAGAACAATAAAATTTGAAAAATAATCACGTAGCATTCTGCTAATGGGCGCTGCAGCGCTGCCCCCAAGTTTATTTGGGGCGCCGCGACTCTGGAATAGTGCCAAGCAAAACTGTGTTGACGTCTTGTAGTAAAATGGGCATAACATTTTCATACGAACTCCGATTGAGGCGATTCAGGATGATTTGGAAAGATAAGAAGAAAACCTATAACTTTTATTCAAACAGTTTTGAAAATTGAGATAGTTAGCTGGGTCGTAAATGGACATCGTTGGGACTGATGTGTATTCGGAGGCAATCGGAGGGTGTCGGGCATGTCGACGTCTGGAAAAAATTCGCGGGTCGGGTCACAACCCGGAACTTTCTCTCTTCCTAAGTTATCTCTACCCTCACTCTTTTTATTGTGAAAAAAGGTTTTGAAGGGTTTTTTAGGAAAAGGCCAACATGTATCATGTCGACGATTTGAATGTTTTACAGAGTCGCCAGTTGGTAGATTTAAAATGATTGTACCAACTCAACCAAGTTTTGTTTGAAAGAGGCTCAATTGCTGGACACTGTTGAAACTTGCTCTTTGAAAAGAAAGTTTGAGTTCAGGGGTTTGGTTAAGTGTGGGGAAGGTGTTAGGCACCCCACAACTCTCGTGTAAACACGGTACCACAATATTTTTAATATTTTCCTAAAAATTAAAATGCGTGTGTGAATGCTATTTTGAAAATTGGGCCTATGTTTCATTGATTGATTGAAAGTAGTGCTTTACTTCGTTGAACCTATATACGAAGGGTTTAATTTGATTTTGCAAGAGTCTTTGATTTGATTTGCAAAAGTATTTGATTTGATTTGCAAAAAGCTTTTCTTTTGATTGAATTGAAAATGATGTTTTGAAAACTAGTTATCAAACCCTTACGCTAACATAGGAATTGAAGCCTGTTGATACTTTAAATTTTATCTTTATAGCCTTAAGGCACAGTTTGAATGGTGACTGTCGGGCTGCGAAGCATCCTCGACTACAAAAATAAATACAAGTGTCGGTCTCCTTATGGGCATGATAGCCATCGAATGGACGCTAACACAACAAACCATATTTTTCACTATGTTGAGACCTTAAATTCGGATAACCGTTTTAAGGTCTTTGCATGTACATTTTACAGAAAAATTGGCAGGGTACATTCGTAAAGCGGAGTTTGTCCTGTAGGGATTTCGGCACATAAACGCAGCGAAAATTAAAATTTTTTGAAACCCTAAAACAGGATCCATGCGAAAATATATTAATTTAGAGGTTTAGATTTATTTTACCTATTATCCAAGATTGAATGGAGACGATGAAAATTCTGAAACAGCTTCGAATCTTCAACACAATCCAAAGGAACTACGTCTCTACGGTATCCACACGAACGCCCCGCGAATCGTCACACGATTTGCAGCAAAGTGAACTGCGGTACTAGACGCCAAGATCTGGATTTTGGAGTTTTTCTCTCAAGTCTCTCTTTAATAGCGACTAGGGTTTTTGATAATCATCACCCTAAAACGGCTGATATCATATATATATATAGTAGTTTAAAAGGAACTAATCAAAAACCTAATCCCATTAGAAAAGTAAAATCCGAATTTATATATATATTATATCTTAATTAAGTCTTACTTAATTAATATACATATATATACAATTATCTTATTGATTTAAATTTGTAATTTTAAATACTATCAATCATATTGACATATTTCAATCCTTACAATTTAAATTAATTCCCTTTTAATTACGTTCTTAGTGTGTGACCCTATAGGTTATTATTATGTTGGCAATAATTCTAAAATCATATTATAAAATTATAAAAACAGTGAGCGACATCTAGTAATGCATCACTGTTACCCAAATAATAATAAGATCGGTGATTCGATACAAGATTTTCGTGACCAATGTTTCAATGTAATTTAATCCTTTTAACCTTGACATCCTAGATTAAACTCGAGTCATGGAATGTGTCATACTCTTCATAATTTAATCTGAGTTTTATTGATCAATGAGTAGACTATATGAAACAAATCACTATTTGAGCATGGCCATGCATTTCATAGTCATTCTTAATCAAGAGGCCTATGGATATCACCCCTAATATATAGGAGGGTTAAATTTCATCTAGATCACTAATATTCCTCACACGATTCATGATGTACCCAATAGTCACCTTTATTGTCCACCCTAATAAAGGTGACCTTTGATGATATCAAAGTACATAAATTCCCGTGTAGTAATATAGTGATTTCAGGTCGGAGGATCATTACATCATTGTCACTATGAGAATTGCTTATGACACTTTGCATAATGCTCCACGTAGAATTCTCATGGTGGGTCTGTCTAGTACATTGTTATCTAACATGTACCTATGCATCGACTCAATATCTCATATATTTATGACCAATGAGATTTGGCCATCAGTCAATCCACATACTAGTCTCAATGTATCATTGTTGTCCCATTAACAATGACACTCGACTAGGGACATTTAAGAGTAATGATACTAATTATAATTATATGATCTCATGTTCAAGTCACATACTTAAAGCCATATAATTTGTATCACTATTCTAAGGACTTTAATTATGCTAACATTTATATAACGCAGTAAATAAAACCATAATAAAATAATTATTTATTCAATCAAATATAATATCAAAAATGTTAAGCAATTACATCAAAGAATTGGCCTCTAGGGCATAAACTCTAACAGTCTCCCACTTGCACTAGAGCCAATCACTCATGTATCTAATACCCATGGAACTAGTGTGACCTTCGTGCTTCTGCTGCGACAAAGCCTTGGTCAGTGGATCTGCAACATTATCATCTGTTGGCACTCTACTTATATTTTCATCTCCTCTATCAATGATTTCACAGATGAGATGGTACCGCCTAAGTATATGCTTGGATCGTTGGTGAGATCTGGGTTCCTTAGCCTGTGCAATGGCTCCATCATTATCACAGTATAGCTCAATCGGATCAACAATGGTTGGAATAACACCAAGTTCAGTGACGAACTTTTTAATCCATACAGCCTCCTTGGCCGCACTAGAAGCAGTAATATACTCATCCTCTGTCGTAGAATCGGCTACTATCTCTTGCTGCGAACTTTTCCAGCTAACAGCACCACCATTAAGGCAAAACACAAAACTTGACCGAGACTTATAGTCATCTGTGTTAGTCTGGAAACTAGCATCTGTGTAACCCTTTACTGCCAGTTCGTCTTCACCTCCATATACCAAGAATGAATCCTTAGTCCTTTTCAGGTACTTGAGGATATTCTTGACTGCTGTCCAGTGACCTTCACCTGGATTCGATTGGTATCTGCTCGTCATACTCAAAGCATACGAGACATCCGGACGAGTACATATCATTGCATACATGATAGATCCAATTGTCGAAGCATAAGGGATCTTTCTCATACGCTCCTCATCGTCATGTGATTTAGGACATTGGGCATTAGAGATCTTAACACCATGAGACATGGGTAAGTGTCCTCTTTTTGCCTCTTGCATGCTGAACTGTTTTAGCACTTTATCAATATATGTACTTTAACTTAGGACGAGTATTTTTCTCGATCTATCTCGATAGAACTTGATACCTAAAATATAGGTTGCATCGCCCAAATCTTTCATAGGAGAAACATTTTCCTAACCATGTTTTACAGCCTGTAAGGAAGGAATGTCATTCCCAATAATTAATATATCGTCAACATAAAATACCAGGAATACAATGTGACTCCCATTAACCTTCTTATATACACAAGGTTCATCTTCATTGTTTATAAAGCCAAACTCTTTGACTGCTTCATTAAATCGAAGATTCCAACTCCGAGATGCTTGCTTCAATCCATAAATGGATCGCTGTAGCTTAGATACATTTCCA
The DNA here is from genome assembly GCA_020205555.1 of Panax stipuleanatus. Lineage (NCBI taxonomy): Eukaryota > Viridiplantae > Streptophyta > Magnoliopsida > Apiales > Araliaceae > Panax > Panax stipuleanatus. The sequence continues at coordinate 114,375 of JAINUT010001849.1, forward strand.
GCATCCTTTGGATTGACAAAACCCTTAGGTTGTGTCATATACACATCCTCAAGGAGATTTTTATTAAGGAAAGCAGTTTTGACATCCATATGCCAGATTTCGTAATTATAAAAGGCTGTAATAGCAAGTAAGATCCTGATGGATTTAATCATTGCCACTGGAGAGAAGGTTTCATCATAGTCAATGAACTTGTTTGAAACCTTTTGCTACTAGTCGGCCTTTATAGGTTTGTACATTACCATCCATTTCGATTTTCTTCTTGAAAACCCACTTGCACCCTATTGGTTTTACCCTTTCGGGTGGATCAACCAAAGTCCATACTTGGTTAGTATACATGGAGTCCATCTCAGATTTCATGGCTTCAATCCATCTCTCAGAATCTGGTCCATTTATAGCTTCTTGGTAGGAAGCAGGCTCATCATGATCTATGAGCATCACATCGCCGTTTTGAGTCACAAGAAATCCATAATATCTCTCGGGCTTTTGGCGTGTCCTACCAGATCTACGAATGCCTCGTGTAATTTGAGCAGGTTCACTTTCCACATTATCTTGTGGTTCCTGCTCATGTTCCAACTCAGGTTCAATGATATTTTGTGGTTCTCGAATTTTTTCGAGTTCTACTTTCCTCCCACTGTTTCCTTTAGAGACAAATTCTCTTTCTAGAAAAATACCAGTTCGAGCAACAACCACTTTATTCTCAGAAGGTTTGTAGAAATAATACCCTTTTGTTTCCTTTGGGTATCCCATAGAATTACATTTGTCAGATTTGAGCCCGATCTTGTCAGAAGCCAGACGTTTTACAAATGCCTCGCAACCCCAAATCTTCAGGAACGATATACTAGGACGTTTCCCAGTCCACATCTCATATGGTGTCTTCTGAACCATCTTTGTAGGAACACGGTTGAGTGTGAATGCAGCTGTCTCTAGGGCATGACCCCAGAAGCTTATTGGAAGATCTGCATGACTCATCATCAATCGTACCATGTCCAACAAGGTGCGATTCCTCCTCTCAGACACACCATTCCATTGTGGTGTTCCAGGTGGAGTGAGCTGTGATATAATACCACACTCCTTTAGAAGGTCATCAAAGTCTTGGCTTAAGTATTCACCTCCTCGATCGGATCGAAGGGCTTTTATGCTTTTGCCAAATTGGTTTTGAACTTCATTCTTGAATTCGTTGAACTTTTCAAAGGATTCGGATTTGTGTCTCATAAGATACACATATCCATATCTACTGAAGTCGTTAGTAAATGTAATGAAGTAATAAAACCCACCTATTGCTAACGAACTCATGGGTCCGCATACATCACTATGTATAAGTCCCAATATATCGCTAGCCCGTTCACTGTGTCCAGTGAAAGGGGCTTTATTCATCTTGCCTAATAAACAAGACTCGCATTTCTCATATGATTCAAAATCAAATAAATCCAAAAACCCATCTTTATGGAGTTTGGATATGTGTTTCTCATTTATATAGCCTAAACAACAGTGCCAGAGATATGTCGGATTTGAATCATTTGATTTAAATCATTTTGTATTTATGTTATAGATAGACATTTCTAAATTAAGAATATAAAGACCATTAAACAATTGTGCAACACCATAACATATTTTATTTAAGTAAAACGAACAACTGTTGTTCTTTATTAAAAATGAAAAACCTTTCTTGTCCAAACAAGAAACAGAAATAATGTTTTTGGTCATAGCAGGCACATAATAACAATCCTCTAATTCTAATACCAGCCCAGTGGGCAAAGATAAATGATAAATTCCTACGGCTAGTGCACCAACTTTTGCTCCATTCCCAACTCGTAGGTCAACCTCTCCTTTCGCCAAAGTCCTACTCCTTCAGAGTTAATGCACATGAACACAAATGTGAGAACCACATCCAGTATCCAATACCCATGATGTTGAAGTGGACAAATTGACTTCTATAACATATATACCTGAATCAGAAGTCATACTTCCTTTCTTTTTCTTAGTTCTTCCAAATAAGCATGATAATTCCTCTTCCAGTGTCCAGGTTTTTCACAGAAGTGACAATCACCTTCTTTAGCCACGCCACCTTTAGGTTTTAAAGCCTGTTTGGTTTTGGAATTGGGTTTGGCACTAAATTTAGATCCTATCTTCTTCTTGCCTTTCCCCATTCCCTTAGTATTCCCCTTTTGCACCATCATTATGGGAGCGGGTCCTGCCTTTTTCATGTTGTTCTCGGCAGTTCTTAACATGCTCAACGACTCAGTAAGTGGTTTCTCAATTTCATTCATGAGAAAATTCACAACAAATTGAGAGTAGCTGCTGTTCAAAGATTGCTAAACAAGATCAGTTTGGGCTTCCAGAGTAATCGAAAAATCCAACCTACCAAGGTACTCAATATACCCAATCATTTTCAGCACATGTGGACCAACTGGATCACGTTCACCCATCTTGTAGTGATACTACGCCTTGCTTGTATCATATCTCTCCTATCGAGCATGCCCTTCGAATAATTTCTTGAGATGCTCGATCATCTCATAAGCATCCATTAACTCATGTTGCTTCTGAAGCTCAGAGTTCATAGTTGCTAGCATGAGACAACTCACGTCCAGAGCATCATCTTGATGCTTCTTGTAAGCATTATGCTCTACACGTGGTACAGTGTTAGCTGGTGCTGGAGGAATGGGCCCATCAACGACATATAGCTTGCGCTCCTGTTTGAGGACAATCCTCAAGTTCCTATGCCAGTCTAGGAAATTAATTCCACTCAGTTTTTCCTTCTCAAGGACTAGTCGTAGTGAAAGACTATTTGTGTTGTTGTTTGCCATTGATATCTACAATTTATAAGTGCAAAAATAATAAGTCAAATTTCAGAGTTTTGATATTATGTAATTGATAATAGTACATTCAAAATATACCTCCCACTATTTTATTCAAATTAATAGCCCTCACCATTAATTCGGAAAGCATTTTCTATTAAATCTTTCTAGTGAGCCAAGATCCATATTTTATTATGCCTTCAGTTAGCTTTGACTATTCTCTCAAAACATAATTATTTAGGTAGACAACCCTTTGTTAATTATATCATATATAACTCTTAGATAGTTTGGTGAACAACATTTATTTCTTGTCCATCTAATGGTACCTACCAAACTCTATGCCTCTAAGTCCACAATCCTATTGAGATAACTTAGTTAAGTCTGGCCCAATGATTTTAATAGTTTGGATATCACAATTATCCTATCGCATCTTACCAAGATAAATGGGGTACTTTGCTTTGGCAAACCTACATCCATCGGTCAAGGTTTTGATGAGTGTTATTCATTGGAAGGGATCAGATTTAGACTTAATAATTTTATGAGGGATTTTATTAATTAATTTAGATCTCACCAATTTTAATCTTATTAAACATGCATATTATTTATCATATCATATCGTATATAAGCATAAATAAAGTGCAAAATTAAATGTGTCACAGTTATGGCCCAACCCTATGTCAATCTTTTCAACCCTATCTCATGTTCAAGTCACATACTTGAAGCCATATAATTTGTATCACTATTCTAAGGGCTTTTATTATGCTAACATTTATATAACGCAGTAAATAAAACCATAATAAAATAATTTATTTATTTAATCAAATATAATATCAAAAATATTAAGCAATTACATCAAAGAATTGGCCTCTAGGGCATAAACTCTAACATGTCCATCGTGAGAATCAGATTCTGATCGATTTGATCATGAATCCCACGATTCCTAGGCTCACATGAGAGTAGCCAATAAACCTGCACAGTTCAAATTTGTACAGAAATAGATATATATCCCAATATTTCCAGAACCGAGGATTCATCAGTAAATCCTGGTTCGTGCCTGGCTGAAGTGACTCGTTCCTACTAGATAGCGATCTAAGGGACGCGAGGTTGCTTTTGTGACTGAAAAATGTCGATTCATATCGAATGAATATTTAAAGCATTAATTTAATGAAAAGCAAGTAAAGCCAAGATATATACAAAGTTATATATACAAAAGCTGTAAAGGACGATGGGTTTTCACACCGGTGTATTGACAAAAAAGTAGTCAACCAAGACTGGGAAGAGAACCCAGTGGTGGTGAAGGCTACTTATATATACATATTTATATATAAAAGCAGTAAAAAGGCCATAGAATAATCCAGGCAGAACTAAAATGTAAATGTATAGAAATATAGTCAACCAGGGACTGAGAAGATATCATAGTAATGGTGAAGGGTGCAAAAAGCAGTAAAAAGGCCATAGAATAATCCAGGCCAGACAAAAATGTATATATATATATATATATATATTGACAGAAATATAGTCAACCAAGACTGGGAAGAGAACTCAGTGGTAGTGAAGGCTGCTTATATATGCATAAATATATATATAAAAGCAATAAACTACCTCGGATTTGACATCCGGGCTTGACAGAATTGAAAAGTTAGTATATATACAGTTAAATAAACACAAAAAAAGCCAAACCCGGACTGGGAAGATAACCTAGTTGTAATATTCCAAACTTTAAATAGGAATATTAATATAAACAGTAAATATAACTATGATTAATATCTTGTGTGATGTGTACTTAACATTATTATTGATATATATATATATATATATAATTATAAAACAACACATAAGATATAACTGTGTAAATAGAATATAAAGTTTTATAAGTAAAACCCTAATTGATAATAAGGAATTCTAACCTTAAGGGTTATAATAAATGAAAATTATAACATGATACATTAATAATGTTATATATTATTGTATACATATATTTAATATGAAGTATTAAATATTTGACTGAAAAAGATTGTAAGAAAACCCTAATTAAGGATTAGGAAACCCTAACCCTAATTATAAAATCTAATTTAATGTATAAACCCTAATTCTAGACTAACAAAATCTAATTGATCATTATTATTTTAAATTTTATAAGGAAAGTATGAAATAACTAAATTATCCTTGTAATTACATGGGAAATTACCAAAATGCCCTTAGTATATGCAAAAAGACTAAAATACCCTTATTTTGTTCTCTTATCAAAACAAGATAGAAACAAATCTTTTGGCTTGCAAGCAAAAGATTTGTCATATAGCATCTAACATCCTTAGCATGACAACACACCCTAAATCCATAAATGAGGTAGGCTTACTTGTTAAACTAAGAGAGGAATAGAGTTTTAACCCTACTTGAACATTTCACCTAAGGTTAGGGTAAAAACACTTAAGACCACGAAATTTATACTTAACTCACATCGCCCATTGACTCATAAACAACTCCTAGCAAACTAGAAACATAATCAAGAAGGAAAGAAGCAAAAAGTGATCAAAAAGGTAAAAACTTAACCCTAACTCAATTTTTGAATTATGAAGTTTTAATTGTTGTTGTTATTGTTTAGATGTGTTCATTAGTAAGTTAATTAGTGATCTGGGTTGCTAAAACACGAATCCATAACATTTAAAAGCATCAAAATTGAGTTTTAAGCAAAACTGCTGAAGTGTCAAAACAGGGTCTGACAATGAATGTCAGCCCTTATATCTCGTTGATTATTCGATGGTTTAGTGTTTTAAGAGTTGATAATCATAGCTTGCAAGGTTGTTAATAGATTAGTAGTGGTAGATTAGATCTCAGAACACTGAATTGGAAGCTATAATGGGTCAAACCCCGTTGACCGACATTGACCGCTCGTTTTCTAAGTAACCCAAAAAACGTAAACCTTAGCCTGACAACTCGTTTGACCGCTTGGATCTCTTTTCTGACAGGTTATTAAAGTGTTAGATGCTAGTAGACTTATACCTTGACATGTGTGCTACATAACCCTAGCACTCTAAGTCCCTAAGTAGTCACCGGTCGGAAACAATGAACGGTCAAACAACGTTGACCGTCCAGATTTCCATTTCTAGGTAACCCAGAAATGTTGAGCAGTGTTCTGACAAGATTTTTGGAGGCTTGAATCTTGATTTCGGCTAAGATCTAGACCTGTAACTGCTCAAGACATGTACTCTTGTAGATAGTCTATAGATCCCGACGACTATCTCAACTAAAAACTAACCGGCCGGCAAGATATAAGACCCTAAAGGTCGTTGACCGGCGTTGACCAAACCTTTATGGGTAGCCCAAAAAGGAAGAACAGCCTTGGGGTGGTTGGTTTGACCGATTGTGTGAACTTGTAGAAATATTGTTAAGTAATGAAGTGATAATAGATGTGTACTACTACATAGTACTACAACTTCTTTGAATTGGATTGCCCAGAAACCACTTTAGTTGATAGATAAAGTAAGTCAAACAAGGGTCTAGCACGTTAACCAACGTGTTCTTGGCTGGGCCAAGAACACCTATAGCAACACTTCTGTCGCTAAAGGTCTTTAGTGATAAGCAATATTTGAAAATTAATTTTATTATTTAAAATAAATAGAAATAAATATTAAAAAAATATAAAAAAATTTTGAAAAATCATTTTTAATTATAATAAATAATTTTCAATATTTTGACATAAAATTTTATTAATATTTAATATATTTAAATATTAATAATAATAAGAATGATTAATAATAAATTACTTAAAAATAATATTAATTATTTAAAAATTATTTTAAATCATAATAATTTATTTAAAAATGATAATAATGATATAAAAATCATTATTAAATAAAATAAATTATTTAAAAATAATATTGATGATTTAAAAATCATTTTAAATGGTTAATTAAATATTTAAAAATAATATTAATAACTTTAAAATTATTTTAAATGATATTAAATCATTTAAAAATTATTTTGAGCATTTGGAAATTATGATAAATAATATCTGAAGCATATGAATAAGATATTAAAACTTTTCAATAAAATTATTGAAAAACTAATTCGATAACTATTCAATAAAGCTAAAAAGTACCGAACGGACTCCAAGATCAACCTAGACACTAGTATTTTCATTAGAAATTAATTACTATTATTTTTAATGAATGTTATAATATATATAGGGGGTGAATATACTTTCAAATAACCCAAGTAGTCGATCGTGATAAGAGGCAAGTTTTCTAACTTCATTTAATTTCTATATTAAATGAAAGTCATATATAATGATATACGAATTTGTTATAAATATTATTCGTAATATCTGTTATTTATAAAGGGTTATTGCTTATTGTTCAAGCATTACAAAGTATATGAGCTGTTGTTTGTGTAAAATGTGTTTGATTTGATAGAAAAGCATAAACTGTGGAAAAACCAATATTGCTTTGTACGTATATACTTTGACTGCATTGGATTGATAGGATGATATGCATACTCCTAGGATATGATTAGGCTGAATTCCTATGAGATATCCAAACAGAACTCCTATATATCTTCGTGACTCATAGGAATGACAGAACTCCTATAAGTCTTTTATGACTTCTAGGAATGATAGAACTCCTATAAGTCTCTGTGACTCTTAGGAATGTGAGAAAAATACTCTGAATTAAATATTTCCTTAAATTTCGATACGATGTGAGTTTAATTATAATTGTTTAAAACTTGTTGAGCATTTCAAAGCTCATTCTTGCAAATATTCTTTTCCTTTGCAGTCGTACCAAACGCCCCAGCAGACTCAGGAATGCATACGTATGAGTAGAAGTAATTAGGGAAACAGATGTTTATTGTATGAATACTAAGAATGTAATTTGGTATTTTATGATGTAATATTTGAACTGTAGGTAAGCAGATACTATTATGTTATTAAATTATTAGTTGAATGGCACCTTGTTAATGATGGTTAGAATCAAGTACAGTATCTATATGAACTATACATCTGAATGAGGGTATTGAATGATCTTGAAAGTTCTGTTTGCACTGAGGTAGCTCCTCAGTTCCAAGAACAATCTTATCATTTGTACTGTGAATGTCAGATAGATAGGAATTATCGATATGCAAGAAATATCTGTAAGATCATAAATCTATCCATCCAAGTGAGGGTATCCAGATATGATAATTGTTCTAACGAGAACTCTCAACTGATTGGGATACTGTGAATTTTGGATTTATAGAAGTTATTATCTTATAGAATATTTACGTGAGCACCAAATCTGCTACAGGAAAGTAGAGAATTTGGGGGCGTCACAATTTGGTATCAAAGCCTTAGGTTAGAAACCTTAGTAGGAAACCCTTAGGCTATAACCTCGGAAGTAATTAGTTGATAAAGGAGATAAGCTCAAATAGAGTTGAGTTATTGCGGGAGAGGGAAAGTGGTTAGGGAAGTTAATAGATAAGAATACTAATAAAATAGTAAGTTATAATTTTTACCAGATACTAATCGATTTTATAAATCTGATTGTAGGATGTCGGAAGATCGTCAATTGATTATAGCAGAACCATCAATTGATGCAGTGTCGTTGCAAATAGTACTCCCTATCCATACTTGGATAGAATGGCCTTCAGGATCTAGGGTCGCTCAGGAAATAGAGTACATGGAGAAAAAGTTGAAGAAGTATGAGAAGATGGTGGAAAAGCTAAAAAGGAGGATTGCAAGAAAGAAGAAAGAACATTAGACTAAGGAAAAAAAATATTCTATAATATAGCTAGTAATAGGGATAAATCGCTAGTTGGATAGGCTATGTAGTTTACTTTCTGTTGTGTGTATAACTAGTGATCTAAAATGAGTCACTAGATATGTATATATAGGTTTGCCATGTGAAATACAAATTTTTGTTTATCAAACTGGGATGTTTAATTATTGAATCGGTATTCATACTTACCTATTTGTTATATTTAGATAAATGGCACCAAGAAGAAGACTTCGTGGGGAAATTAAGGAGGAACAGGAAGAGGCAAATCCTACCCAAATCCTGGTAAATTTTCTGGAAGGAGCTTTACAAGGAAGACAAGCTAATGCGATACCAACTACACCCAATAACCCAACCACAACTCAGATTAGGGACTTTAAATTAGTGGGACCACCGGAGTTCAGAGGAACTGATGAACCCATAAAAGCTCAAACTTAAATTACTGAGATGGAAAAGATGTTTAAAGTAACAAAGGTAAATGATGATCAAAAAGTAGACTTTGCTACTTTCTTTTTGAAGGATGAAGCTAACCACTGGTGGGAAGCAAACAAAGGGAGAGTTGGAGAAGGTGCCACTAATTGGATAAATTCAAGGAGTTTTTCTTTGCCAATTACTTTCCAACTTCAATGCAAGATCGTATGGAGGTTCAATTCCTGGAATTGAAACAAGGAGAGATTACAGTTACCCAATATGCAGCCAAATTCAACGAGTTGGCTAGGTTTGCATCACATCAGGTAGATATTGAGACGAGAAAGACAAAGAGGTTTGAAGGGGGACCCCAATTTAGAAGTAGAGTATCAGCATTTCATGTAAAGACATTTGCGGAGATCCTGGAAAAGGCTATTATAACAGAAAAAGAAGGAGAAGCTTTATTGCAATTTAATAAGGAGAAGAGGGAGATTACTGGAAAAGGAAACAAAAGTGGGAGCAACAGTAACAACAATAAGAGAAGATGGGAGGTAGCATTTCCAAACAACCCTGGAAAAGGAGGTTATAATCCTAACAATAATGCCAACAAAGGAGGTAACAACAACAACAATCAAAAGTTTGAGCACTGTCAGATATGTGGAAAGAATCACAAAGGGGAATGATATTTTAAAGGGACTTATTGTTATACCTGTGCAGAAGATGGGCATTACTCCAAATGGTGTCCACGAAAGAAGGATAAGAGATAGAGTGTCAAATGTTTCAACTGTGGGAAAGAGGGTCATGTGTCAAAGTTCTGTCCAAAACCCAAGAAGGTGAATGTGGGAGGAGGTCAGAATTCTAACAATAAACAAGGAGCAGCGATTGCAGGAGTTACTCAGAATCGTTCGAATGCACAAACTTTCAACATGACAGTGAGGGACGCTATGGCAGCACAAGATATGGTAACAGGTATCATACCAATTGATGTTGTAAATGCTTATGTGTTATTCGATTCTGGTGCTTCTTGTTCGTTTGCATCTGTGGATTTTGTTAAAAGATTAAAAATACCATGTGAGGATCTAGATGTACCTTTCAATGTAGAAATTGCTAACAAAGAGATAATCCATGTTCATACAGTACATAAGAATTATAATGTAGCAATTCAGGGGCATACATTATCGGTAAACCTTATACCTATACAACTAGGGGAGTTTGATGTAATATTAGGGATGGATTGGTTGGGTAGGCATAAGGCAGTAATTGATTGCAAATGGAAACAAGTGAGTTTAAGGGCACCCTTGAAAGCAAAGGTAGTGTTTAAGGGAAGTTGTTTACCGAAGCAAGTCCGGTGTTTAACTGTTATGCTAGCTAAGAGATTGCTTCGGAAGGGTTGTACAAGGTATTTGGCCTACGTGGTGGATACAAGGAAAGAAGGGGGAAAGTTAGACCAAATACCTATAGTAAATGAGTTTTCGGATGTGTTTCCAAATGATCTACCTAGCCTTCCACCTGACAGGGAGATTGAATTTGTGATTGACCTTGCACCAGGAACAGCACCAGTTTCAAAGGCACCATAAGATGGCACCAGTAGAGTTGAAGGAGTTGCATGTTCAGTTACAAGAGCTTTTAGATAAGAAGTACATACAACCTAGTGTTTCACCATGGGGAGCACCTGTGTTATTTGTAAAGAAGAAGGATGGGACGTTAAGATTGTTTATAGATTATCGGGAGTTAAATAAGTTGACCATCAAGAATAAGTACCCTTTACCAAGAATTGATGATTTGTTTGATTAGTTAAAAGGAGCGGAGCATTTTTCAAAAATTGACCTACGATCGGGTTATCATCAACTAAAGGTGAGAAGAGAAGATGTACCAAAGACCGCCTTTAGGACCCGATATGGACATTATAAGTTTCTTGTGATGTCTTTTGGGTTAACAAATGCACCAGCAGCTTTTATGGACTTAATGAATCGAGTGTTTAAATCATGCTTGGATAAATTTGTGGTGGTGTTTATTGATGATATTTTAATATACTCTAAGACACGAGAGGAACATTCGAAACATTTGAGAGTGGTATTAGAGATATTAAGAAAGGAATAACTTTACGCAAAATTTTCCAAGTGTGAGTTTTGGTTGAAGGAAGTTCAATCCCTAGGGCACGTAATTAATAAGAATGGGGTAGCAGTGGATCCAGCAAAGATAGAAACAATTATGAATTGGGATCAACCAACAACACCAACAGAAGTTCGCAGTTTTCTTGGATTAGGCAGGGTACTATCGTCGTTTTATAAAAGATTTTTCCAAAATAGCAACCCCGCTAACCAATTTAACTCGAAAGACTGTGAAGTATAATTGGACGAACAAGTGTGACGAAAGTTTTCAAGAATTGAAGAAACTGCTAAGTAGGGCACCAGTATTATCATTACCAGATGAAACTGGGGATCTTGTAGTTTATAGTGACGCTTCACACAGGGGTTTAGGATGTGTGTTAATGCAACATAGGAAGGCGATCACCTATGCTTCGCGACAACTTAAAGATTATGAGAAAAGATATCCTACTCAAGATCTGGAGTTAGCCGCGGTAGTTTTTGCTTTGAAGATATGGAGACATTATTTGTATGGGGGAAAGTGTGAAATATACACAGATCATAAAAGTCTAAAGTATATTTTTACACAGAAGGCGTTGAATATGAGGCAGAGGAGATGGTTATAGTTAATCAAGGACTTTGATTGTGAGATCCTATATCATCCTGGTAAAGGTAACGTAGTTGCAGATGCATTGAGCCAAAAAAATTAAGAAAGGTTGAATACTATTACAAACAACGAGGTTCTGATAAAAGAATCTGAAAAACTTGAGATTGAAGTAAGAGCTCCAGCTAACTCTAATAAGAAGTTATACATGGTAGAAACAGCCTTAACCTTATTGGATAAAATCAAAGAGATGCAGGAGAATGATGCAGCATGTCAGAAATGTAAGGCCGAGATAACTCATGAGAAGTTATACATGATAGAGTGTGGGTTCCAGCGGTACAGATGTTGAAAGATGAAATCTTAGCAGAAGCCCATAGTTCCAAGTTTGCTGTACATCCGGGAAGTACTAAGATGTATAAGGATTTGAGTCAGCATTTTTGGTGGTCGAACATGAAGAGAGAGATAGCAGAATGGGTAAGTAAGTGTCTCACATGCCAGAGAGTTAAAGCTGAGCATCAAAGGCCGAGTGGATTACTACAACCTCTACCGATTCCTGAATGGAAGTGGGAGCACATCACTATGGACTTTGTGGTAGGACTTCCTATCACTCAGAAAGGCCACAATGCTATCTGGGTAATAGTTGATCGTCTCACCAAGTCAGCCCATTTTCTACCTATCAAAGTTACTTATAATCTCGATCAGTTGGCCAAGTTATACATAAAAGAGATTATTTCTAGACATGGAGTTCCTGTATCCATAGTATCAGATAGAGATCCACGGTTTACTTTGAACTTTTGGAAAAGTCTACAGGCGCACTTGGGAACCCAACTGAAATTGAGTACAACATATCACCCTCAAACCGATGACCAAAGTGAGAGAACCATTCAGACGCTGGAAGATATGTTGAGAACCTGCATTATGGATTTTAAAGGGAGTTGGGAGGACCAGTTACCTTTGGTAAAATTTGCGTATAATAACAGTTATCATGCCAGTATTGGAATGCCACCATACGAAGCTCTGTATGTAAGGAAGTGTAGAACACCTTTATGCTGGGATGAAGTTGGAGAAAAACAAATGCTTGGACCTGAGTTAGTTCAACAAACCACGGAGAAGATTCGAATTATACGACAACGGTTGCAAGCATCTCAAGACTGGCAGAAGAAATATGCATATCAACACAGACAGCTAAGGGAGTTTAATGTTGGAAGTCATGTCTTTCTGAAAGTATCTCCTTGGAAAGGAAAACTTCATTTTGGTAAAAAGGGAAAGCGGAGCCCGAGGTTCATTGGACCATTTCAAGTATTAAGGAGAATACGTGAGGTAGCCTATGAGGTAGTTTTACCCCCAGAGTTAGAACACATTCATAATGTGTTTCATGTATCTGTACTACGTATGTATAAACCCGATTATAAGCATGTGATAAACTATGGACCTGTTCAGATAGAGAAAGACTTATCATATATAAAGGTTCCAGTGCAGATAGTTGATCGAAAAGAACAGGTGCTGAGGAATAAGGTTATATCATCGGTTAAAGTAATCTGGAAGAATCATGATATTGAAGAAGCTACATGGGAATTGGAGGATAAAATGAGAGAAGACTTTTCGCATTTGTTTTCATAAGATGTAATTTCAATTTCGGGACGAAATTCTTATAAGAGGGGGTGATTGTAATATTCCAAACTTTAAATAGGAATATTAATATAAACAGTAAAAATAACTATGATTAATATCTTGTGTGATGTGTACTTAACATTATTATTGGAATATATATATATATATATATATATATATAATTATAAAACAACACATAAGATATAACTGTGTAAATAGAATATAAAGTTTTATAAGTAAAACCCTAATTGATAATAAGGAATTCTAACCTTAAGGGTTATAATAAATGAAAATTATAACATGATACATTAATAATGTTATATATTATTGTATACATATATTTAATATGAAGTATTAAATATTTGACTGAAAAGATTGTAAGGAAACCCTAATTAAGGATTAGGAAACCCTAACCCTAATTATAAAATCTAATTTAATGTATAAACCCTAATTCTAGACTAACAAAACCTAATTGATCATTATTATTTTAAATTTTCTAAGAAAAGTATGAAATAACTAAATTATCCTTGTAATTACATGGGAAATTACCAAAATGCCCTTAGTATATGCAAAAAGACTAAAATACCGTTAGTTTGTTCTCTTATCAAAACAAGATAGAAACAAATCTTTTGGCTTGCAAGAAAACGATTTGTCACATGGCATCTAACATCTTTAGCATGACAACACACCCAAAATCCATAAATGAGGTAGGCTTACTTGTTAAACTAAGAGAGGAATGGAGTTTTAACCCTACTTGAACATTTCACCTAAGGTTAGGGTAAAAACACTTAAGACCACAAAATTTATACTTAACTCACATAGCCCATTGACTCATAAACAACTCCTAGCAAACAAGAAACAGAATCAAGAAGGAAAGAAGCAAAAAGTGATCAAAAAGGTAAAAACTTAACCCTAACTCAAATTTTGAATTCTGAAGTTTTAATTGTTGTTGTTATTGTTTAGATATGTTCATTAGTAAGTTAATTAGTGATCTGGGTTGCTAAAACACGAATCCATAACATTTAAAAGCATCAAAATTGAGTTTTAAGCAAAACTGCCGAAGTGTCAAAACAGGGTCTGACAATGAATGTCAGCCCTTATATCTCATTTATTATTCAATGGTTTGATGTTTTAAGAGTTGATAATCATAGCTTGCAAGGTTGTTAATAGATTAGTAGTGGTAGATTAGATCTCAGAACACTGAATTAGAAGCTATAATGGGTCAAATCCCGTTGACCGACATTGATCGCTCGTTTTCTGGGTAACCCAAAAAACGTAAACCTTAGCCTGACAACTCGTTTGACCGCTTGGATCTCTTTTCTGACAGGTTATTAAAGTGTTAGATGCTAGTAGACTTATACCTTGACATGTGCTCTACATAACCCTATCACTCTAAGACCCTAAGTAGTCACTGGTCGGAAACTATGAACGGTCAAACAACGTTGACCGTCCAGATTTCCATTTCTAGGTAACCCAGAAATGTTGAGCAGTGTTCTGACAAGATTTTTGGAGGCTTGAATCTTGATTTCAGCTAAGATCTAGACTCTGTAACTGCTGAAGACATGTACTCTTGTAGATAGTCTATAGATCCCGACGATTATCTCAACTAAAAACTAACCGGCCAGCAAGATATAAGACCCTAAAGGTCGTTGACCGGCGTTGACCGAACCTTTCTGGGCAGCCCAGAAAGGAAGAACAGCTTTGGGGTGGTTGGTTTGACCGATTGTGTGAACTTGTAGAAATATTATTAAGTAATGAAGTGATAATAGATGTGTACTACTACATCAGTACTACAACTTCATTGAATTGGATTGCCCAGAAACCACTTCAGTTGATAGCTAAAGTAAGTCAAACAAGGGTCTAGCACGTTGACCAATGTGTTCTTGGCCCAGCCAAGAACACCTATAGCGACACTTCTGTCGCTAAAGGTCTTTAGTGACAGGCAATATTTGAAAATTAATTTTATTAATTAAAATAAATAGAAATAAATATTAAAAAAATATAAAAAATTTTGAAAAATCATTTTTAATTATAATAAATAATTTTCAATATTTTGACATAAAATTTTATTAATATTTAATATATTTAAATATTAATAATAATAAGAGTGATTAATAATAAATTACTTAAAAATAATATTAATTATTTTAAAATCATTTTAAATCATAATAATTTATTTAAAAATGATAATAATGATTTAAAAATAATTATTAAATAAAATAAATTATTTACAAATAATATTAATGATTTAAAAATTATTTTAAATGGTTAATTAAATATTTAAAAATAATATTAATAACTTTAAAATTATTTTAAATGATATTAAATCATTTAAAAATTATTTTGAGGATTGGAAATTATGATAAATAATATCTGAAGCATATGAATAAGATATTAAAACTTTTCAATAAAATTATTGAAAAACTAATTCGATAACTATTCAATAAAGCTATAAAGTACCGAACGGACTCTAAGATCAACCCAGACAATAGTATTTTCATTAGAAATTAATTATTATTATTTCTAATGACTGTTATAATATATATAGGGGGTGAATATACTTTCAAATAACCTAAGTAGCCGATCGTGATAAGAGGCAAGTTTTCTAACTTCATTTAATTTCTATATTAAATGAAAGTCATATATAATGATATACGAATTTGTTATAAATATTATTCGTAATATCTGTGATTTATAAAGGGTTATTGCTTATTGTTCAAGCATTACAAAGTATATGAGCTGTTGTTTGCGTAAAATGTGTTTGATTTGATATAAAAGCATAAACTGTGGAAAAACCAATATTACTTGGTACGTATATACTTTGACTGCATTGGATTGATAGGATGATATGCATACTCCTAGGATATGATTAGGCTGAATTCCTATGAGATATCCAAATAGAACTCCTATATGTCTTCGTGACTCATAGGAATGACAGAACTCCTATAAGTCTTCTATGACTTCTAGGAATGATAGAACTCCTATAAGTTTCTGTGACTCTTAGGAATGTGAGAAAAATACTCTGAATTAAATATTTCCTTAAATTTTGATACGGTGTGAGTTTAATTATAATTGTTTAAAACTTGTTGAGCATTTCAAAGCTCATTCTTGCAAATATTCTTTTCCTTTGCAGTCGTACTAAACGCCCTAGCAGACTCAGGAATGCATACGTATGAGTAGAAGTAATTAGGGAAACAAATGTTTATTGTATGAATACTATGAATGTAATTTTATATTTTATGATGTAATATTTGAACTGTAGGTAAGCAGATACTATTATGTTATTAAATTATTAGTTGATTGGCACCTTGTTAATGGTGGTTAGAATCAAGTACAGTATCTATATGAACTATACATCTTAATGAGGGTATTGATTGATCTTGAAAGTTCTGTAAGAATTGAGGTAGCTCCTCAGTTCCAAGAATAATCTTATTATTTATACTGTGAATGTCAGATAGATAGGAATTATTGATATGCAAGAAATATCTGTAAGATCATAAATCTATCCATCCAAGTGAGGGTATCCAGATATGATAATTGTTCTGACGAGAACTCTCAACTGATTGGGATACTGTGAATTTTGGATTTATAGAAGTTATTGTCTTATAGAATATTTACGTGAGCACCAAATCTGCTACAGGAAAGTAGAGAATTTAGGGGCGTCACACCAGTCCGACGAAGTTGCTTAAAACGAAGGTGCTAGTGCACTGAAGCTATTAGAGCTGCCGGATCGTCGATTCGAGTTGTTGAAATGCCAGAAATTGATTTTATGTACAAAACTATACCAAATTTTGACGAAAACGGCCACAGAACTAAGTTTCGGGCATATTCAGAAAATGAAATTTGATATGCAAGTGCAAAATAGTGCAAAAAAGTAGGAATCACTTTCTGATCGTAAAAATACTTACAATGGACTGCTACATGGACTTTTTTCCAAATCGTAGGCTCTAAACGTCAGAATCTACCGGTTATTTTCTTATATGTGGTAATATGTGGGTATATCTACTTGTTAGAGTGAAAAAACTTGGGTTTAGAAGAGGTGAAAAAGTCAGAAAATCAAATCGACAGAGGTTCGCTGCGTTTTTTTTCAAATGAGGCGGGGTTCACGTTTATTTATAGGCCAGGGAGCCTCAGCTCTACTTGCTTCTGCTGCAGGTAGAGGTGCGGCTCCCCTGGTGGGGCCCACATATCCGGTTAAGTCTTCTCGAAGTATGTGCACTCCGAGCAACGCGAGGTTAAAGTCAAAACTTTCTAACTTTTGATCGGAGCGTCCGTTTGAGGCGTACAATACCTTTTTGGAAAGCCCTCGCCGAGAGTTTCACAATGGCATGGGATAAATCATTTTTCGGGTCCAAGAAGACGGGTTCATAACCAGGTCTTTGATTCCTCGCAGTTTATTCGTTGAGCTGTCTTGCGCTATTTGTACTCGGGATCGTCGTAATGGTTCGTTCTGACCTTGGTGGCATCAATTAGAATTAAGTTTGACCGAATCAGATTGAGATTGGTAAAATAACCATTTTACCCCTCCCGGGGTTGCCTTCAGTGTCGACATGGCCTTTGGTTGACTTCATTGGGGCTGAACCAACGGCTGAATTGAACTCGGTCTGTACCCGATACCTCGCTGGGGCTGAACCAGCGGCTAAATTGGACTCGGTCTGTACCCGAAACTTCATTGGGACTGAACTAATGGATGAATTAGATTCGGTCTATACCCGATACTTCGCTGGGGCTAAACCAACGGCTGAATTGGATTCGGTTTGTACCCAATACTTCCCTGGGGTTGAACCAACGGCTGAATTGGATTCGGTCTGTACCCAATACTTCGTTAAGGCTGATCAAACGGCTAAATTAGATTTGGTCTGTACTTGAGACTTCGCTGGGGCTGAACCAACGGCTGAATTGGATTCGGTCTGTATTCGATACTTCACTGGGGCTGAACCAACGGCTGAATTGGATTCGGTCTGTACCCGATACTTCGTTGGGGTTGAACCAACGGCTGAATTGGATTCGGTCTGTACCCGATACTTCGTTGGGGCTGAACCAAAGGCTGAACTATATTTGGTTTGTACCCGATACTTCGCTGGGGCTGAACCAAAGACTGAATTGGATTCGGTTTGTACCCGATAGTTCTCTGGGGCTGAACCAACGGCTGAATTGGATTCGGTCTGTACCCGATACTTCGCTGGGGCTGAACCAACGGCTGAATTAAATTTTGTCTGTACCCAATACTTTGATGGGTCTGAACCAACGGCTGAACTGGATTCATTCTGTACTCGATACTCCGATGGGGCTAAACCAACGATTGAATTGCATTCGGTCTGTACCCGATACTTCGTTGGGGCTGAACCAACTACTGAATTAGATTCGGTCTGTACCCGATACTTCGTTGGGGCTGAACCAACGGTTGAACTGGATTTGGTCTATACCCGATACTTCGCTGGGGCTGAACCAATGGCTGAATTGGATTCGGTCCGTACCCGATACTTTGTTAGGGCTGAACCAACGGTTGAACTTGATTCGGTCTGTACCCGATATTTCGCTGGGGCTGAACCAATGGCTGAATTGGATTTGGTCTGTACCTGATATTTTGTTGGATTAAAGCCAACGGCTGGATCGAACTCGGTCTGTACCCGAAACTTTGTTGGATTGAAGCCAACGGCTGGATTGAACTCGGTCAATACCCAAAACTTTGTTGGATTGAAGCGAACGGCTGGATTGAACTCAATCTATACCCGATGCTTCTTAGGATTGAAGCCAACGGTTGGATTGAACTCGGTCAATACCCGATGTTTTGTTGGATTGAAGCCAACAACTGAATTAAACTCGGTCTGTACCCAACGCTTTGTTGTATTGAAGCCAACGGCTGAATTGGATTCGGTCTGTACCCGAAACTTTGTTGGATTGAAGCCAACGGCTGGATTGAACTCGGTCTGTACCCGACACTTTGTTGGATTGAAGCCAACGGCTGAATTGGATTCTGTATGTACCCAAAACATTATTAGATTAAAGCCAACGGCTAGATTGAACTAGGTCTATACCCGACGCTTTGTTGGATTGAAGCCAACTGCTGGATTGAACTCGGTCTGTACCCGACGATTTGAAAGTGGCAATTTTTGGCAGTTTTGCGCCGTTTGTTGGCAGTTTTACGCAGTTTTTCGACAGTTTTGCTCAGTTTTTCAATGTTGATCCCCGAATATGACTTCAGGATGAATACCAAGGGTTTCCAGAGTGTCCCCCTTTCTGTCAGGATTACGCTACTTAAACACAGCATTTCAGGACAAATCGCTCAATCGCATAGCGATTTTTCTTTAGATTTAACTTGGCAGCATATAGAAACTCCATTTCAAACCAAATCAAATCGAGCCCAGGGGAGTGGGACCCACCTTGGGGAGCCTTAGGTGGGCCCGCTTCCACCTGTGGTTTTATATTTGGGCAGCGGGTGCTCATTTGAAACATTTTCATTTTGAGTTTCAAACATATTTTAATCTGCTTTTTCAGATCTACGGAGTTTGGGCAGCTTTTTTCTGATTCCATCAGTTCCTACACATTCAGCACAACGCAAGTAACGTTTTACATCTTTTTTTTTCGCAAGTTTTGACCGTTAAATGCATGTGAACCACGTAGGGGGCTTTTAGACGCAATGTATGAAAAATGTATGCCTATATAAGCTGTTAAAAATTTTCTGACTACATATGTATGCATATCTTACTGTAATGCACGTTTGGATGTAAGAAAATTCAGATTCTGAGACAGTCAATTTTTGCTCTTGTTGATCAGTTTACTCATCTTTTTTGAGGCCTAGTTAGCCTGGATTTTCAACTTAAAAATGTCCATGATAATTTGGATACCATGTGAGGTTATTTTTAATTTTATTTCATAAATATGAACTGTTCTTGTTTTTGAGAAGTTGTGCTACTGAATAGCCACCTAGACACGCCTATGTGCATTCAGACAGTCCATTTTACAAAGGAGACTCTGGCGAATTTTTTTTAAAACCCGAGCATTTAATAAACATGCAATTTTGACTCTACTGGGGATTTTTGACTGACCCATGGATGTTTTTAGGATTTATCTTTTGTAAAACATGCAATTTTGACTTTATTGGGTATTTTTGACTGACCCATGCATGTTTTAAGACTTAGAAATGCATAGAATACTGATTTAAAATAATAAGCCATAGGTTTTAGGCTTACCACACCCTTTCTGAGGTGATTTGGAGACTTGGCATAGGTGATGGACCGTGATAGACCCGACAGTGCTAGCAGAGTCGTTTCAGGCGCCAGACGTAGAAGGGCCTCTAATGTTCCTCAGCCATGTCCGGCTAGACCGCCTCGCAGGTTGGCAGAGTCGGTGAGTTGTCCAGCTCAGGATGAACCGCCGATTGACATTGATGATGAGTAGGCTACTTTTGCTGCTCCAGCTCCAACTCAGGCTCCACGTGCGGAGGTTCTAGGCATTGTTGTGCCTACCCAAGAGCTGCTAGGCAACTTGAGTCGCCATCCTTCGAGATATCTCCACGCCAATGAGGTAACTTAAAGTTTATCTCTTCTTGGATTCTTTTTCTTTCTTTTACCATTCTCGGGGCACAGGTTTTTGACATGGATTGGTTTTTGATGCAGGTTCCAGGCGTTACGCAGCCTCGAGGGAACTGATTTAACTTGCACTCCTTGTATCATACTTTGCACGAGGATTATAGGGATATTGTTGATGGCTAGGGGTTCCAGGCTTTCTTCTCCATTCTTCCTCGCCGTTGCCCCTGGGGGTATATGAGGGCTTTATTTGAGCGCTGGTCCCACCAGACGTAGTCCCTTCATCTGCTAGACTGCGAGGTGATGATGACCCCTATGGAATGGAGGTTCATCATCGGCATTGAGTTTGAGGGCGAGCCAGTGCCTGTCGTGGCTAACATTATGCCTACTGCCGTTCAGTCCTTGTTGGGAGTTCTTGCGACTGCGCTCAAGGGTTGGTCGGTCCGATCTGGCCCCTTGAGTATAGATGCCCAGAATGGGACTTTGCTGGAGCCTTCTCCTGGTGATCGGAGGGTTAGAGATCGCATTCTGATGCTATTATTTTTAGTGATCATCAGGGTTCTTTTATGGCGGACAACTCATCTACTGTATCCTTCGCTCTGGTTAGTGCTACCCAGTATGTAGAGCGCCTCAGTGATTTTGGTTGGGGTTCCTACACCTTTGCCTATTTTCTCTGGGGCCTGCGCATGCTTTCGGAGGGTACGATGGAGGCTTAGTTAGGATTTTATCCATTTCTACTGGTGAGTACATCTTCCTTGTACCTTTTTGATTTTAACATTTATATTTGTCAGTCTTGATCACTAAGGACTTTCGATATTGACATGGCCAGTTCTGGGCATTTGAGAGGCTTCCTTGCCTACAGCCCGCCACTACTTTAGGTCTGGAGACCTATCCTCGAGGACGGCATTGGCATCACTCGACTTTAACGGAGGTCCCTGTCGCTGAGGGGTTTACTTATGCTAGCCTATAGTTGGAGCTTTTGACAGCTGGATCGATCTCCTGGGTGCCGTATACCTCTAAGTTTTTGACCGTCAGATTTGAGGGAGGCTTTCCCACTGGTCGAGAGTTTGCATTGTCAACCCGCAGAGTCCCGATTTTGACAAAGGGAGGTTGGGAGCTCTATTTGGGAGAGCGTGCCATCAGGAGTATTATGGGTGAGATCCGCATTCCCATTGTTCCTCCTACTTGGCATCATTGGCCTTTGATCATGCCACTGACAGATATTCCCATGGAGGGCATAGATGGTTTCACCCTATCAGAGGGTCCGTTCATCCAGAAGGCATTTAGCAGATGGTGGAGTCCTCGCACTATTAGAGCTTAGACATGTGTTACCCAGTTCATGGCAGACATGTTGCCAGGGTCCGTGATGATGACGGACTGAATAGCTTACCTTAGGGAGCCGACTCATTTAGACCAGATTATAGATCTGACTTGAGAGTTGGATAGGGCTCGCTTCTTTATCAAGCACCTTGGCCGAGATCCGTCAGAGGCATCTTCTTTTGACCCATCCAGCTCAAGAGTGGGCCCCTCTTTAGGTCCATTTAGTAATAGTTTTACAGGGACAGATCCTCCCTTATACCGCCCAGACATGCCTGATGACCGCATCTTTGTATCTACAGCAGAGATGGAGCAGGTTGATCACCTGGACATGGATTATCTGGATATTTTTGGATAGCTATGGCAGCTATATTTTTTGGTCAGCCACTGTTTTGGCTATTTAACGGTTGTGCCATCATTTTGATAGACACTTGTTAGTAGTTGGGTGGTGGTGCCCCATTTTCCTGTACTTCTTCATTTTGCTTTGTATTATCAGACAGGGTTGATGCCTGCAGTAGATATTTTATCATAGATATTCATACTATTTCCTATCTATCGCATCATATTTATATTTGTCATCATGCATGTATTATGTCCTATGTATGCATTTAGACAGATGAGTTCATATTTGACCCCTGGATGGTCTTGTGGTATGATGACACAGATGACGTCATCCGCCGTGAGCCGTATTGAGCATTTGCCACTGTCTGAGGTGGCTTCATCATTGAGGTCGTGGTATGAGAGCCTGCCCTTCTCAGCCAGAGGGACAGTTGACCAGATGTTAGGGCATTTGCTGGGCCTTGCAGATTTTCAGGTGCCATATAGGTTTGTGGATGACATATTATCCTACTGGATACCTGACAAGCTAGTGTTTTGCATTGGGCGACATGAGTTGACGTCGACTTTGGAGGAGTACGAGCGGCTTACCAGTCTAGCTTTGGACTTGCCGTGCGCCCGGACTGCTATTAGTGATTTGCAGAGACCATTCCTGCGGATGTCTGGTCTTCGTCAAAGGGTAGTCACAGATGAGATCGTATTTGGGCAGTGTGATCTCGATTGACTTCTTGATCGATCATTTTGGGGAGCTTGACAGCTACGATTGACATGTTGGGGACTTTATTAGTTCAGCAGAGGCGTGGCATCTGGCCATGGTAGATATTCTGCTGATGTGCATTGTGGCATACGTCTACATGCCGCTACGCTTAGATCACCTGAATGTGGGATTGATGGTTATTGTTCGTGCCCTTAGATAGGGTAGCACCATTATCCCGATGATATTAGCTGAGACGCTGCGGTCAGCCATTTATTATATTACCCACCCGGAGGGGTTCTTCCGAGGTAGCTCGATTTTGCTGTATGTATGGCTGATGTTCCATATCCGCCCGATCGGATTTTTCAAGCCTCATGGATATTTCTTTACCCGCGAGGTAGCCACATCTTACTCCTTTCAACCTGCAGAGTGTACTGATGCCGAGATGTGGTCAACATTTTTGTCGGATATTGAGCATCCGTTCTTGATATTGCCATGCTCAGCGATAGCCTCCCCATATAGCTTCATTACTCATGCACCTGGCATGGATTACTTGCCCCTAGCAGGTTTAAGGGGAGTGACGACTTATCATCCCCTGGCTGTTATGATCTAGTTTGATCTGCTCCAGTGCTTGCACCGATTTAAAGGTTTTACTAATTAGAGGATGTCAGCGTCGTCTATGTCATCGGTCGATTTGATCAGAGTATATGAGTGTTGGACTCATAAAGAGAGGGTTGAGTTCTCCAGTAGCCATCCGGACCGTTCTCCGGAGTACTCGGCATGGTTGGAGGCTGATTTGGCAGCAGCTGCACTTGTTCATTTATCTCTAATTTTTGGATTCTGATGAAGAGGAGCCTATAGAGGATCCTGAGTCTCCTACTAAGGATGAGTTGTTTGTGGGCTTAACAGGTGCTTTGGTTAGCGACCCACTGACTATTCCTATAGGCACAGATCCGGCTTTGGCAGATTAGCTATTCAGGATGACCTTTGAGCTGGATTCAGCTAGAGCGTAGATGTTAACCGCCTTATCTGGCAGAGATATAGCTTTAGCTGAGAGGGACGCACTTCGAGTCGCTTAGGATGCTGGCTTGATTGAGAGAAAGGAGCTCCGAACTGCCAGAGATGCAGCTGTTGTGGAGAGGGATGAGATCCGCTCAGCCAGAGATGCAACTTTTGATGAGATCGAGGAGACTTTTATTGCTAGGGACGCAGCTTTTGCGGAGAGGGATGAGGCTATAGCTTCCCATAATTTCCATATTGCTGATAGTATTGCCCTTCAATCTTATACTCACGACCTGGTTACCGAGATGAGCGCATATATTGATGACCACAGTGCCACACTGGAGATGACTGTGGAGGTTTTGAGCCATATGGAGGCTTAGGGTATTGCACTTGTAGCTGCTCCTCCATCTTTCGAGAGAGATGCCTTGGTGGCATTGCTGGCCCGCTTATCCTTGGGTCCATAGACTAGCTTTATCTTTCCCGCACAGACTAGATCAGCCATTTTTATCATGTACAGGATACTATATATATATCACACAGTTTTATATATAAGAGAAATATATTTTTGATTTACTTCCCTGTTTAGAGATGTATTGTTATTGCTGAGTGATTACCACTTCTTTCATGACTCGCTGTTGTTGATGTATCTTGAGCTTCTCCTTAATGAACTGACAGTTGAGATGTCAGGGAGCATCTCAGATGGGCCTGTTGACCAGGGAGGCTTGATAAGATTTATCTTCTGTATGGCTTTGGTGTCTTGGGACTGGTTTTTATTTTTTCTTAAAGGTCAAACCGCACCTTAAATGGTTACCTACGTACTCCCGGGTGTAGGAAGATCAGGTCATTCGTAGTTCAGTCGTTGTATGAGAGAGGTTTGAAAAGTATTTTTTTTATATTTTTTGAGTTTGGTTTGATGAGTTTTGAGTTTTTTATTTGGTTTGACCGCACCAGAAATGGCTGCTTACGTACTCCCGGGTTGAGGGAGATCAGGTCATTCGTAGTTTTGGCTTTATAGTGAAAACCGAACCTGATTTGATTTGTAGGACCCAGATGCGGGCATGCATTTGCTTCAGACATAGTACTTTTTCACGGCGTTTGAATTAATGAGTTGGGGAAATTCTTTCTCGTCTATTTCTTGTAGTCTGATAGCTCCTCCTGTCAACACCTCCTTGATAATAAAAGGGCCTTCCCAATCCGGGGTGAACTTTCCTTTAGCTTCATCTTGATTGGCCAGGATTTTCTTCAGCACCAAGTCGCTTTCTTTAAATTGCCGTATTCGGACCTTCTTGTTGTAGGATCGAGTAATCCTTTGCTGATACAACTGCCTGTAGAAAATGGCTGTAGCCCTTTTTTCATCTATCAGGGACAGTTGGTTGTATCGATCTTGTAACCAATGATCCTCGTCTAACTGAGCATCGATTAATACTCGCAAGGATTCCATCTCTACCTCTATGGGGAGGCTTGCTTCCATGCCATAGACCAATGAATAGGGGGTGAACCCAGTAGAGGTGCGCATTGACGTCTTGTATGCTAGCATGGTTAGGGGTAGCAGGTCAGGCCATTCTTTGTGATTTGCGGACATTTTTTGCATGATCTTTTTGATGTTATTGTTGGCCGCTTCGACAGAACCATTCATCTTGGGCCGATAGATGACGGAGTTGAGATGCTTTATGTGGAACTTGCTGCACAGTTCTCTTATCATTTGATTGTTCAGATTCTTGGCGTTATCTGATATGATCACCTCTTGTTGTCCATATCGACATACGACATTATTTTTGATGAAACTAATGATGACCTCTTTGGTGACATTGGGAAAAGAGGCTACTTCAACCCATTTAGTGAAGTAATCGATCATTGTGAAGATGAATCGATGACCATTGCTGGCTTTTGGTTCCACTGGACTAATCACATCCATTCCCCACATGGAGAAAGGCCATGGTGAACTCATATTGTGTAGGTCATTTGGATGAGCATGTATGGCATTTCCATGTACTTGGCATTAAAAACATCTCTTGACGTGATCGTCACAATCAGCTTTGACCGAGATCTAGTAATGTCATGTTCTTAATATCTCTTTGGCAAGCAAATGGCCGCTCATGTGTGGACCACAGACACCACCGTGGATTTCATCCATCGGTCTCTTGGCTTGTTCTTTATCAAGGCATCTTAACAGGCCTATTCCAGCATCTCTTTTGTAGAGGGCATCTCCGCTTAGATAGAACTTCATAAACATCTTATGAATCCACTTTTGCGCTAATTGGCTTGCTCCAGCGGGTGTAGATCCATCTCATAGATATTCCTTGATGTCTTGATACCAAGGATGCTTGACAAGAGGTATTTCGTCTGATACTTCTCCACTGTAATTCCCGTATGTCAGGGCTTTTTGAACTGTGAATTTAATGTTGGGAAACCCAGTCTTATCAGATATGTGGATTAATGAAGTTAACACTGCCAATGCATCAGCGAAATCATTCCTACTCCGAGGAATATAGTTGAAGGTTATGTCTTCAAACTCCAAGGGTATTTTGACGAGCTGTCGATGGTAGGGCAGTAAATGCAATTTTTTGGTGTGATATGCCCCAGTGGATTGTCTAATGACAAACTCAGAGTCTCGAAAGACCAGTAGGTGTTTGATTCCCATGGATTGGGCTAGTTTCAACCCCATTATACAGCCTTTATACTCGGCCGTGTTGTTGGTGTTGCCAAATTGAAGTTTGGTAGCCACAGGGTATTGTTCTCCTGTACCAGAGATAAGGACTTCCCTAGCTCTAGCACCTTCAATGTTTACTGCTTCGTCAAAATATATTTTCCATGGTTGGACTGTATTCTCTTGCTAGAATTGCTGAATTATCATGATTCCATCATTTGGGAAATAGGTCTCCAGGGGGCTTGAACCCTCCTGAAGGTGCTTCAGCTAATTGGTCTGCAATGCCTTGACCCTTGATTGATTTTTGAGTCACGTAGACAATGTCAAATTATTATAGGATCAACTGCCATTTGGACAGTCGACAGTTCAACATTGGCCTGTTGAATACGTATTTGAGTGGATCCATACGGGATATGAGGTAGGTCGTGTGCCCATGGAGGTAGTGTTGTTACCTTATTGCAACCCATGCTAATGCACAACATGTTTTCTCGATCAGGGTGTATTTCTGTTCCCCACTGCTGAATCTTTTGCTGATGTAGTAGATGGCTCTTTCTATGCTACTATCATCTTTCTGTCCTAGCATGCAGCCCATTGCATTGGCATTGATGGACAGGTACATGAACAAGGGAACTCCATCCCTCGGAGTTACCAAAACGGGTGCTTTGATCAGCTATTTCTTGATGGCAAGGAAGGCTTGTTGACTATCCTCATTCCATTTGGTAGAGGAATTTTTCCTTAGTAACTTGAATATGGGTTCACAGGTTGCTGTGAGCTGGGAAATAAATCGGCTTATGAAGTTAATTCTCCCCAAAAAACCCCGTATCTCCTCTGTCTGAGGTACCGGCATCTCAATGATGGCTTTGATCTTGGCAGGGTCAAGCTCGATGCCTCGATTACTCACCAAAAATCCTAGCAACTTGCCTGCTTTGACGCCAAAAGCACATTTGGCAGGATTTAGTTTGAGGTTGTACTTGCGTAACCTGTTGAACAGCTTCCTGAGATGGTCGATGTGATCATCCTCCCTCCGGGATTTGATGATGATGTCATCCACATAGATCTCTATTTCTTTGTGCATCATGTCATGAAACAGGGCCATCATGGCTCGCTGATACGTGGCTTCGACATTAATGAGGCCGAAGGATAGTCGTCTATAGCAAATGGTTCCCCAAGGAGTGATGAAAGCTGTTTTCTCCCGGTCCTCTTCAGCTACCATTATTTGATGATAACCAGCAAAGCAATCTATGAAGGGATAGATGCCATACTATGCAGTATTATCGATCAGGATGTGGATGAAAGGTACCGGGAAGTTGTTCTTAAGGTAGGCTTTGTTCAAGTCCCGGTAATCCACACATACTCGTACCTTCCCTCCGGGCTTAGGCATGGGAACTATGTTGGAAAGCCACTCTGGGTAGGTTGATACACCATGATAATCCCTGCTTTGAATTGCTTAACAACTTCTTCTTTGACTTTCAGACTCCATTCAGGTTTCAATCGCCTGAGCTTTTGTTTGACTGGCTTGAACCCGTCTTTGATGGGCATTTGATGGATGACAATGACAGTAGAGAGGCCAATCATGTCTTCATGTGACCACGCAAATACATCCTGGAACTGTGTTAGGAGTTCGATCAGGTCAGCTTTTTAGTTTGATGCGAGGTCTAAACCTATCTGGATTTCTTTGATGTTTTTGGAGGTTCCTATGTTAACAGTAGTGGTTTGGTCGAGGTTTGGTTTGGGTTTTTCTTCGACCCATTCTTTGATCTCCTCGGGCACCTCATAGTCACCTTCCTCCTCTTGACCAATATCCATCAAGTCGAAGTTCAGTTCTACATCAAAGTCGTAGTCACTTTGACAGGTTGGCATCTCATCAGCAGAGACAAACATATCCAACGCTTGAGTCCTGAAAACAAAAAGGCTTTCATCTTAGATATATACAACTGCAAAAAAATATACATAGCATTATGCAACGCATGACTGTGCAATCAAAAGTAAGTAGTAAATGAAAGCATGATTAAAGGGCAGATGCACTCTCTCTGCCCCTTTACCCTTTTCGACAGAGGCAAGGGACACTGCTCTAGTTATCCAAGGTCAGATCCTCATGAACCAGGAGGATCAGGGATTTGTGATTATCTGCCTCATCTTGAATGATGACTGAGACATCCTTCATAATAGGGCCGGGGTTTTTCTTTGAACAGCCCACCTTTTTCTTCTTGACGAGAGAAATTTGAATCTGATCCTCGTCTTCGCTGTCTGGGATCTCATCATTCATACCCTCGTAGTTTATGATGATTTGCATGTTAGCAAATGGGTCTCATCCTTCATACAGGATCTTTTCTTTTCCCTTTTAGCTATCTGCCTCGTGCTTGAGGGCTTTTCTTTCATTGACAGGTATAATTGGAGGAAACAGTATTGCTGATACCACAGTAGGGATCTTCCTCATTTGTTTTACCCATCCGACATTAGTAAGGTTTGGCAGTAATACGGTGGAAGCATAAGCCTTGGGATGTTTATGTGGGTTCTGGTGGTTTGCCCGGGATGAAAATCCCAATCCTGCTCTCCCAATCTGACTAGGGATTTGTATCTGGCTCTTGATACCTTGTTGATTTTTTCCTAACCCTTCTCTAGGTTGGAAACCCAGGGATACCATTTCCTGGCCCACTGTCATTACTTTGGTGGATACCTTAGGCTTCAAGGCTGGTGCCCCGATAGGTAGATACTAGGTATCACTCACCTTCAGGGCTTAAAAACTTGCAGGTTCAATCCCTGCGTCCAGGCTGATCACTAGTATGTCTCCTTGTATGCGGACAGGGTATTCTGGTTCAGTATTGATCATGATGAGGTTGCCATTGATAATGTATTTGAGCAGTTGATGGAGGGTGGATGACACTGCTCCTGCTATATGAATCCAGGGCCTGCCCAGCAACAGGTTATATCAAGTGGCGATATTGAGCACCTGAAAGGATACGTAGAAAGTGTATGGGCCAATCTTCAAGGGTAGTTCTATTTCTCCCATAGCTTGGCGTCGCGATCCATCGAAAGCCCGGATGACCACATGACTGGTTTTGATCCGGTTCGGGTTAATTTTCTTTCTTTCCAAAGTATCGTAGGGACATATGTTGAGGGATGATCCTTCGTCAATGAGTACCCCTCCGATTACATACCCGGAATACATCACAGCTATATGCAAGGACTTATGATGGCCCGTTCCTTCTACAGGGATATCATCATCAGTGAAAGATATCACATTATTTTTGAAAATGTGTTCTACCATATGACAGAATTTTTGGACATCTACAGTATGTGGCAGATAGGCTTCTTCTAGTAATTTCACTAGAATGTTGCGATGATCCACTGAGGATAAGACCAAATCTAGGATAAACATTTACTTGGGTGCATCTTTTAGGTCTTGCACCACCTTGATTTCATTATGTCCCATATTGTTAAGGAACTCTTCAACCTTCTCATCATTCACATTTGCTTTGGCTTTGATGACTGGTTTAATCACCCGCTGAGGTAGGTATAATGGATTGTCCTTTGGCACAATGGTAATGTTGTTTGAGGCTGACCCTTCATCGTTCCCATAGTTCCATGGGACTCGCTTCAGACTGATAATTGGATATTGGGGTCTGAAGGGCAAGATTGAAGGCTCGGGTGCGACCACCTTTACAGGATTTTGTATCTCTTGGACCCCTTTCTCTGGCAATACTAAGGGTTTGAGGGTCGACTCCCTATCACAGGATATGACAGCCACTGTGTTCTGGTTCCATACAGTGGGGATCCAGAGAGTGTCTTCATCTGGGAGGTCGAGAACTTGATTTCCCCTCATTAATTCACCTCTTTCAATCATGTCTTGAATCAGGTTGCTAAGTGCCCATCAATCCTCGGTATTATGGCCTGGTGAATTGGAATGATACTGACATATTTGGTCAGGTTTGAAGTTTCTGGCCTGAGGGTTCAGTGGAGGTAACAAATCTGCAACCATTCCCTCATTGATTAGCATCTGGAGGATTTCTTCCATTGACTGGTTTCAGTTGGTGAAGTTCCTTTGAAATAGGAATTTTCTACTAATTTGTACGCCTTCTTCTTTGGTCACCCTGTTGGTCCAGAGTTCATTCTCATGAGGCTAATATTGATTCCTCGGGGAAATGATCTTTGGTGTGGGAGGACGATCGATGTCAGACTGGTTAGCCCATTTGATCATTTTTCTGGTGATCTGATGCTGGTAGATGACCAGTTCTGCTAATTGCTCGATTTGTTCCTTGATAGATTTTATCTCTTGCTCTATCAGGAATCTCCTTTCTGATACTTCCCAATTGTCTGGGCTGTTGTTGCTGGATGGAGTTGATTCTCCCATACAACGGAGGTATTTTTATCCTTCTTCACTTGTGGTGCTGATCATGTTAACATTTTCCTCTTTATGTTGTGGAAGAGGATTGTCCTGCACATGTGGATTTTAGGCTTTGTTACCACAATCTCTCCATTGTCGATCAAGTCTTGTATTTTGTGCTTGAGAGACCAACAGTCTTGTGTCTCATGGCCTGGAGATCCAGAATGATAAGCACATTTTTTGCTTGGATCAAAATTTCGTCCACCGATATTAGTGGGTGGAAGGAGGTGGACAATCTTCTTCTGAGCAGTCAGAAGTTTGAATACGTTCTCAAGTGAATCCCCTAGAGGGGTGAAAGTTCTTCGACGCCTGATCTCCATATTTTTTTGGAATGGAGCGTTTGAAGGCTGTGCTGGAGTTTGGAAAAGGGTATAGTTCCTCTTTTGAATGGGCATACTGTTTTCCTCGCACCTTGGACTTTGTCCTTGCAACACTAAGGACAGTTCTTCATCTTTCTTTTTGTGTACCCTCTGAGGATTACTCCCATAATTTCTGGACTGAATATGTTCAGCAACAGCTTTGAGGGCAGTTAGATCCTTGATCTTCCCGAATTTGAGCCCCATTTCTGCCATTTCACCGTGCTTAATTATTTCAGATAATGGTTTTCCTATGCCTGCTAGGACCCTCTCATAATATGGTGCCTCTTGGATGTCGATGAAAGCCATGACTATCTCAGCTTCATTCATAGCTGGGGTGACTTGTGCTGCCACCCGCCTCCATCGTTGGGCATATTCTCTAAATGATTCAGTGTTCTTTTTCTTGATTTTGGTTATCTGGTATCTGTCTGGAGCCAGCTGAGATTGGAAGTTGTATTGACTGAGGAAGGCATGGGCTAACTCTTCCCAACTGTGAATCTTAGAGTTGTCCAGACGGGCATACCAGGCTCTGGCTTCTCCAGTTAAACTTTTTTGGAATAGTTACATTCGAAGCTTCTCGTCCTCTGCATAGGATCCGAGTTCTCCGATGAACACTTTTTGATGTGTATATGGGTCTCCCAATCCATAATATTTCTCAAAATCAGGAGTTCAAAATTTTTCAGGATAACGAGCCCCGGGGAAAATACAGAGGTCAGAGTAATTAACACTGCCAAATGCCCCAGTCCCTTTGATAGACCGTAGAGTTTCCTCCATTTGTTGTACTTTCTTGAGAAGGTCACCAGCTTCCTATTCTTTGTTAAGGGTGGTGATTTCAGGGGTTTTGTTAGTTGTGTCCTGGTTTTGTGGTCCAGGAATCTGAGTTTTAGTGTTTTCGGTCTCTTGACTACCACTACCACTAGGTGCTCTTGGTTCTGTATGAGTTTGGGTTTGCTTCCCTTTAAGGGCCTTGCTTTGTTCTCTCAGAAAATCGGCTAGTTCAGCTATCTGATTTCTCAATCCTTCGAACTCTTCCCTAGATACAGGGGTGGATTCTGTTTGAGCACTCGAAGCCATGTCCGTGGATGGACTTAGTGCTTTCTTAGACTTAGATCTAGTGACATGACCAATTTTTCACCTACAACAAAACGTAGGCGTGTCAATTTCCTGAGGTAGGTAGGGATAGGATGCATGATGTGGTTTTTAATTTTATCCTACAAAACAGAGGTCAGTTGTTTTGATGACCGGATGACAAGAAATAAATATTAAAAACTGGACCTTGAATTGAAAGAGGAAGGCATGAAGAAGCTTCCCATCGGATGTGGTTAATCAGAGGCTGACCTATCTTAGGCTACTCTCACGGCTTTTTGTTGGCATCAAGGTTCCCAGATCATCGCAATCTCTAGAGGGGAAATTAATCCTATCTTTCAACTGGAGCAAATCTGGGTGGTGCATTTTCATAAGCCCCAGAGACTAAGCCGTCCCTA
This sequence comes from Panax stipuleanatus, assembly GCA_020205555.1. Lineage (NCBI taxonomy): Eukaryota > Viridiplantae > Streptophyta > Magnoliopsida > Apiales > Araliaceae > Panax > Panax stipuleanatus. Next base: position 147,376 of record JAINUT010001849.1, read on the forward strand.
TGGACATTACTTATCACCGACGGGTTTTGCCTCCTTGTGAGAGGAACACACAACATATATTCACATACACCGCCCTCACCGTATGCATATGATGATAGTTGGTACGAAGCACTAATATGGGTGCGAAGCATTAAAAAGCAGAAAAGCATTTATTCACACCCATTCAATGTAAAGACGTAGCATTCACGCATTCATAATTTTGAAAGGGAAATGCTTTGAAAAGATTTGAAAGCGGCCTAAGCCCTCTACTGTCATCCCCAGCAGAGTCGCCACCTGTCGACTTCGTGAAAAAATTCGCGGGTCGGGTCACAACCCTGATCTTTCTCTCTTCCTAAGTTATCTCTAACCTCACTCTTTTTATTGCGAAAAAAGGTTTTGAAGGGTTTTTTAGAAAAAGGCCAACATGTATCATGTCGACGATTTGAATGTTTTACAGAGTCGCCAGTTGGTAGATTTGAAATGGTTGTACCAACTCAACCGAGTTTTGTTTGAAAGAGGCCCAATTGCTGGACACTATCGAAACTTGATCTTTGAAAACAAAGTTTGAGTTCGGGGGATTGGTTAAGTGTGGGGAAGGTGTTAGGCACCCCACAACTCCCGTGTAAACACGGTACCACAATCTTTTCAATATTTCCCTTAAAATTGAATTCCTATGTGAATGCTATTTTGAAATATGGGCCTATGTTTGATTAATTGATTGAAAGTAGTGCTTTGCTTCGTTGAACCTATATACGAAGGGTTTGATTTGATTTTGCAAGAGTCTTTGATTTGATTTGCAAAAGTATTTGATTTGATTTGCAAAAAGCTTTTCTTTTGATTGAATTGAAAATGATGTTTTAAAAGCTGGTTATCAAACCCTTACGCTAACATAGGAATTGAAGCCTGTTGATACTTCTAATTTTATCTTTATAGCCTTAAGGCACAGTTTGAATGGTGATTGTCGGGCTGCGAAGCATCCTCGACCACAAAAATAAATACAAGTGTCGGTCTACACATGGGCATGATAGCCATCGAAGGGACTCTGACACAACAAACCATATTTTTCAATATGTTGAGACCTTAAATCCGGATAACCATTTTAAGGTTTTTGCATGTACATTTTACAAAAAAACTGGCAGGTTATATTCGTAAAGCGGAGTTTGTCCATCGTGGGAATCAGATTCTGATCGATTTGATCATGAATCCCATGATTTCTAGGCTCACATGAGAGTAGCCAATAAACCTGCACAGTTCAAATTTGTACATAAATAGATATATATCCCAATATTGCCAGAACCGAGGATTCATCAGTAAATCCTGGTCCGCACCTGGCCGAAGCGACTCGTTCCCACTAGATAGCGATCTAAGGGATGCGAGGTTGCTTTTGTGACTGAAAAATGCCGATTCATATCGAATGAATATTTAAAGCATTAATTTAATGAAAAGCAAGTGAAGGCAAGATATATACACAGTTATATATACAAAAGGTGTAAAGAGCGATGGATTTTCACACCGGTGCCCAGACTAGAATTGAAATATATATATATATATATATATATATATATATATATATATATATATTTATATATATATTGACAAAAAAGTAGTCAACCAAGACTGGGAAGAGAACCCAGTGGTGGTGAAGGCTGCTTATATATGCCTATTTATATATAAAAGCAGTAAAAAGGCCACAGAATAATCTAGGCCGAATTGAAATGTAAATGTACAGAAATGTAGTCAACTAGGGACTGGGAAGATAACCTAGTAATGGTGAAGGGTGAAAAAAGCAGTATAAAGGCCACAGAATAATCCAGGTCGGACAGAAATATATAAATATATATATATATATATATATATTGACAGAAATATAGTCAACCAAGATTAGGAAGAGAACCCAGTGGTGGTGAAGGCTGTTTATATATGCATAAATATATATAAAAGTAGTAAACTACCTCGAATTTGACATGTGGGCTTGACAGAATTGAAAAGTTAGTATATATACAGTTAAATAAACACAAAAAAGCCAAACCCGGACTGGGAAGATAACCCAGTACGGCGAAGTTGCTTAAAATGAAGGTGCTAGTGCACTGAAGCTGTTAGAGCTGCCGGATCGTCAAACCGAGTTGTAGAAAGGCCAAAAATTGAGTTTATATACAAAAATATATCAAATTTTGACGAAAACGGCCACAAAACTAAGTTCCGGGCATATTCAGAAAATGAAATTTGATATGCAAGTGTAAAACAGTGCAAAGAAGTAGGAATCACTTCTGATAGTAAAAATACTTACAATGGACTGCTACACGGGCTTTTTGCCAAATTATAGGCTCTAAACGTCAGAATCTATCGGTTATTTTCTGATATGTGGTAATATATAGGTATATCTACGTGTTAGAGTGAGAAAACTTGGGTTTAGAAGAGGTGAAAAAGTTAGAAAATCAAACGGACAGAGATTCGCTACATTTTTTTTTTCAAATGAGGGGGGTGCACATTTATTTATAGGCCAGGGAGCCTCAGCTTAACCTGTTACTATGGCAAGTAGAGGTGCGGCTCCCCTGGTGGGGTCCACGTGTCCGGTTGAGTCATGTCGAAGAATGTGCACTCCGAGCAAAGCGAGGTCAAAGTCAAAACTTTCTAACTTTTGATCGGAGCGTCCGTTTGAGGCGTGCGATATCTTTTTGAAAATCCCTCGCGAAGAGTGTCACAATGACATGGGATAAAACATTTTCTGGGTCTAAGAGGATGGGTTCATAACCAGGTCTTTGATTCTCCGCAGTTTGTCCTTTGAGCTGTCTTGTGCTGTTTGCACTCTGAATCGTCATTATGGTTCGTTCTGACATTGGTGGCATCAATTCGGCTTAAGTTTAACCGAATCGGCTTGAGGTTGGTAAAATGACCATTTTTCCCCTCCCGGGGTTGCCTTCAATGTCGGCATGGCCTTTGGTTGACTTTCAGGAGTTATTTCCAAGACTTGGATCCCATTCGAGTCTATCTGTCCTCAGTGTAATCTCTGAAGTTGACTTGATCATTCCAGGTTATCTTCTGGAGATGTTGTGGAGCATCAGCTTCATTTTTGAAGTTGACTTGACTTCCCGAGTTGCAACCGGGGCTGATCTGTACCTCCTGGGTTGAGACCGAGGCTGAGTTGACATCCCAAGACTGGTGTTCGAGGATGTGGTTGTCTCGATATTGGTGACCGGGGTTGATTTGAAAGGCCCAATATTGAGATTGGGGTAGATCTGACGGCCCGATTGGAGATCGGGGTTGATTTGATGGCCCGATATTGAGATCGGGGTTGATCTGACTTCCTGATTAGAGATCGGGGTTGATTTGATGGCCCAATATTGAGCTCGGGGTTGATCTGACAGGCCCGATTGGAGATTGGAGTTGATTTGATGGCCCGATATTGAGATCGGGGTTGATCTGACGGTCCGATTGAAGATCAGAGTTGATTTGATGGCCCGATATTGAGATCGGGGTTGATTTAACGGCCTGATTGGAGATCGGGGTTGATTTGATGGCTCGATACTGAGATCGGGGTTAATTTTATGGCCTGATATTGAGATCAGAGTTCATTTAACGGTTCGATTGGAGATCGGAGTTGATTTGAAAAGATAGTTTTACCCTCCTACAGTGTTAGTATCGAGGCAGGAAAATTCGAGTGTCTACAGGGCATGCACGTATGCAAGTGAAATGGTTCTAAAGATAAAAGAATTTGTTCTAAGTTACAAAACTTGAATATTATGAAATATAATGATGCTTAACATTAAGCAATGATGGATTAGACAAGTTGTATAAGTATGCTAAGCATACGCAAGAGAGGCGAATCAGGCATGTGAAGAATGAACGTCGAAACGCCGTGCCAAGTGTTAATGAACTTAAAAAGTGTTTCAATTCAAATGAAATGAACTTTATAAGATATGGAATGGGGTTACTATAAACTAATAAGGAGTCCTAGCATGACTTAAACATATAATTGGACAGTGTGTGTTAAACTAAAAAGGGAGAGAATTATGAAATGTAAAGTAGAGTTACATAATCAATTAACAAAGTGTCGTTCTATGGCTAATGGTGGTATGTATGTGCACTTAATTGTGTAGGATATTTGAAGGACGAGTTATCATAGCTTTGCAATGAATGCTTTAAGGAGTCTTTTTGTTCCTTTATGTTCTGTGTTCTTAAATATTGATGTTATACGAAAGGATATCATATATGCTAAAGTTGTGCTATTCTTTATGAGTTAATCTCATAAATAAAGTGAGTAGTTCACTTAATTTAAAATAGTGAATTGATGTAAATATAATTTTTTAATAAAATGAGAAGGTATTATATTACACATAAATGTAATATGTTAAGGTAATACAATTGTGAATATTGTAAATTGTTGAAATATTTATTGAATTAAATAAATATTTTAGCGGAATATTTATGGAATAAAATGAATATTCGATGGAAATTATAATGGAATAATTTATTAAATGATTTTATAATCGGTGCGTATTTCATTATGTTAATGGAATAGAAATATTCTAATTTAAATAAATAATTAAATTAGAGGATTAATGATTGGTTAAATAAAATTATAATTATAGTTGGCTAGATAGAATTATAATTTTAATGGCAAGGTTTAATTGGATTTATTAATGAATTGAGATTAATTTAATTTAATTGAATATAGTGTGACATTAGGATATCATATTATAAGGGTTTTATTAAAATAAATAGAAAGGAGTTTTATTTGGGTAGCCAAAACATTGCCTTGTGGCTTTTGTTTTTATAACTGCTAAGACTATACGTGTGTATGTAACTTCCAATTGCAATAAGGGTTGATATTTTACGTTATTTACAAAGGCAGAGTAGAGAAGAGAGAAATAGAGAGAAAGCTTAAGAGAAAAAGTTCTTTGTGAATCTTTGAGAGGAAGTATTGGGAATTCAAAGGAGAAGAAGAGGATTAAGCAAGCGATTCCTATCATCTAGCTATTCCAAGAAGAAATTAAAAGGTAATAATCTAACCTTAAGCTTTAGTTTGGGTTTTCTTGAGTTTTTATAAGTTTTATATGAATGATAGTTTGAAGAATTTGATTGTGATGGTTATATATGTTATTGGATATATATAATATGTTATGTGTAATCTATAATTGGTTTTGGGGTTATCAAAATCATGAGATTATGTTAAAGATTAGGAATTAGAGTTTTGTTGAAATATATATGATTTGATCTATTTTGAGACTAAAATTAGCTATGAATCAATGTCTAAAATCTAAAATTGATGGTAGATTGTGTTAGGAATATTCATAAGAATGGTATTCCTATTTTATATGATTTAATTATGATACAATTGAATGAATATGCAAGTATGCTTGCATTGATAAAAGCTGTAAAGTCCTTTGATAGATAATAGGAATATATGTACAAGGACTTAGACTGAAATGATCAAATATGTTAGGTTGATCCTACATAAACAAAACAGCTTTGTAAAGTCCTTAAAAAGAAATGATGTACAAGGACTATAAATATAGAAAGATCAAACTTGTTAGGTTGATCTTATAAAGTGTAATAGATAGGCTGGTCTGATCGTCGAGCCCTGCACCAGCATCGTAGTGTGATAGGAGAGACAAGAAAGACTCAAGAACTATCAAAGCGGAATCGTAGTCTGTCAAGATCTGATATTGGAGTCGTAGTGTCTGCAAAAACAAGGCTAAAGCATAGTCTGCAGGACTAAGGCATCTACAAAGGTTGCTCACAATGCCAAGGCAGAATCATAGTGTCAACACGATTCTCAACAGATGAGCACTCCCATAGAATCCAAGGATGAAGCCTCTAGTTTGAGCTGCAAAGATGCATTCCACCTAAAGGAAACCAGAGAGCACTCAACGAATGACATACAAGCTAACGGAAGATCTAAGCACCAACTCAATCGTCATCCAGGATGAGTTGTGAACCATTCGAGATGAAGTCTTTCACAAGCCGATCAGAAGAAGACTTCAGATAAAGTAACTGACTAAAGAAAGTAAGCAAGTGTAGTAGCTGTCAAGAGAACAGAAGACAACGATCTTGGGATTAACCAGGATCGTAGTGTTTGCCAAATGAGCAGGAACTAATGCAGTTTACACAGAGATACTGGCCATCTTATGAAGAACAAGACAGAAGTGATTAAGCATGGGTCAGATCATTGTTGATAGGTGAACGGGAGATCACCAGGAGAAAGAGAGCTAGGTATGCCACAAATCTGATGTGTCTTACTATTCAGAAGGAGGCCAGAATGACAAGTCAAGCAGAAGTGTTGAAGCACTGCACAAGTGAAGGAAGAGGTGTTCTACAATGTAGACCCAAAAAACACTCTTCAGAATCGTAGTGTTGTCTTAATCAGTCAAAGAGCAACATTCGACAAGACACACTACGATCAAGGTCCAAGAACATTTGCATCAGAATCGTAGTGTTCGGGCATCTGAATGTTGAAGCATTGGCAACGGTCTCAATATGAAGACTGACATCCGAACATTGCTAATTGAGAGCATCGATGCAAAAGGATAAATCCTGTAGATTCAAATCAGAGAATCAGAAAGGAGATATAAAGACTACTACCAGCCTGACACGAAACAGTGACATCTCTAAGGCGGTAGGTGAGAAAGCAGACTGCTGTGTCAGTAAAGTCAAAAAGGAGCTGTCACCTCACATCAGCAGTCTGCACCAAATAACTCGAGATCTGCGAAGCAATTCAAATAGCTTCCAACGGCTACTTTCAAATGGGAAGATCATGGAAGGGTATTTAATGGACAGAGCTTCAAGGATAAGAGTGGTTGCTGCGTTGTAGAATCGTTGAGTTGTTGGAATGCTATATTGTTGACTCTACGAGTTCTACCAGAGCTGAATAGAACAAGTCTTCAGTGGCAGTGAGACTACGAAGGTGGAAGTGAAGCAGACTTGAAGAAGGATTGAATAGACTAAAGCTTCACTCAACAAGGATGCGACTGCCATTGAAGATGGCAGCCAAGCTGAGAACTGAGAAAGCCTTGAAGATAGCATTCAAGAAAGTGGTGAAGTATAATGAAGATCACAAGAGCCACTCTATGGATCACCATGAAGAACCAGAAGCTGAAAAAGAAAAGATGCAGAACCATGTTTACTTATCTATGAAGAAGGGTTCAAGGAATGCTAAGGACCAGAAGAAGGTGACCCACAATGAAAAGCCTTAGCAGTCCTATGTGGTGATGGTGCACAGCTGGTATGGGATGAAGATGGGCTGAACAGAGTGAATATCAGCTGCATTAGAGAAGAAAAGGTCCAGACTCAAAGCAGAATGCTAAGGACCAAGCCAAGCTGCTAAGTACAAAGATGATCAAGCTTAAAGACATCTTAGCAGTAAAGCACAAACAACAACAACAATAACAACTTCAATAACGAGTAGCCAGGGCCTGAGGGGTCCTTATCCAGAGGGACTAAATGAGTTCCAGGTATGCGGGGCTTGAAGAGTTCGTAGAGAACTAGAGTTCCAGGGCTGCTGGCCTTGAAGAGTTCTTAGTGAATTAAATGAGTTCCAAGTCTGAGGACTTGAAAAGTTCTTAGTGAACTGAAGTTCCAGGGCTGCGGGCCTTGAAGGAATCTTAGTGATTCAGGGTGCTGTCCTTCCTTAGTGGATTTCCTACGAGAGTGTAGAAGAGTGGATTAGGAGCTTGAGTCTCTAAACTACTTAAAACCCCTTGTGTCTTTTACATTCTGTCATTTACATTCTGTCTTAACATTATGTACTTAACTGCTATAATTGTTATGTTTGTATTAACTACTTACATCTAAACTAACTCCAAGAACAATGTATCAATGTTTATCAATATATCAATGAAGGGGACATTTAACTTATTTCGTTGTGCTTGAAATGATTCTTATGTTTGTCATGTGCTATCTTCTTAGCAATACAAAATAAAATAAAAAAGACTTTAAAAACGTAAAGGATCTATTCAACCCCCCTTCTAGATCTATTATGTGCCTACTTGAAACTAACAATTGGTATAGAAGAAGTGTCTTCATCCTCTAAAGGTGCAATTATCCCAGAGCTCAAGTCTGTAAAGCCTGCAAAGAAGAAAACCAAAGTGGTGCAGAGGCAAAAGTCAGTTCCACAAAGAAGTACATCTACTGAAGAAGAAAACGTAGAGTCAGAAGATAAAGTGGGAACTGAGAACTTTAAGGATGATTCTTCAAGGAGCAAGTTTGATAATGAAGGAGAAGCTGCAAGTCCTATGGCTAATCCTCAGAGTAGCCATTCTGCTGATAAAGGAGAATCTAATCCTGAAATAGTTAGATCTCCTAGTGCTTTAGTATCAAGGAGCCCTTATGATGGGTCAAAAGATATAGAGTCTGAAGAAGTATATATCACGCCTGCTGTTGAATCGCAAGAAAGTTTGTCTGATGAATCAGAGACTTCAAAGACTGAAGATGAAGAAAGGTCTGAAACTCATGAAGTTGAACCCCCAAAATAGAGGAAGAGCAACAGATTGAGTGATCAAGCTATTCTCGGAAAGAGAGGAGAATCGTCTACAACTATCATAGAACTCAGTGATGATGAGGCTATATCAAAGGGAAGACAAATGAAGATGTCTGCATAGAATAGTAGCAAAAGGCTGAAGACTAAAGAGCTAGAAGAGGCTAGTGAATCTGCAAAGGCAAGCTCTGTTGATGTTAATGCTGATGATGATCAAATGCTGAAACAAAATGATAAGTCAGTTGAAAGAAGTCTACAACAGTCTGACTCAAGCTCAGATCATGAAGAAACTAAAGGAGATTCCAATCCTGAGGATGATGTGCAAGAAGATTTTCACATCCCTTGTCCTGTTCAACACAAGAGGAGAATAGTGGTAGAAATTGATGAAGAACCACTAGATGCACTTCCAGAGAAATGGATTAATCATGGGAATGGAAGGCTGCATGTGGTGAAAATGACTGCAGCACATCTACTAAACCATCGTGAAACTATAAAGCTAGACTCTTCAGCCTTGATTTATGATACTGAAATCAAGGATCATGCTATAAGATGGTTTCATCCTCACATGCCATAGGCAAAGGCATCCTTCACTGGAGATAACAACTATCTCTCATGGTGCTTCTCTCATCTTCCCAACCTAGAGCTAGTGGCACAGAACTTTCAAAGGGTCAAGAAATTTTCAACTCTGCTAATCAAAAACCAATCTCATTTCAAGGTCTATCGACATGCTAAAAATCATTACATCCCCTACGATTGTCGAGCAGACTTAGATGGTGGAAGGATCTTTCCCAAGTCTATAATCGTAGAATCCTTTCACTCTACCAATGAGATTGATCAACCAGTCGCTCAGCAGGAGGCTGACCAAATAGTTGTTCAGAAAGAGGATGAACAACTTGGTGCCAGATCTCTTCAAAAGCAAGAGTTGCTAAAGAACTCTGAAGAACTGATTGAGGAGATCTCTCTTATAGCTGCAGAAGTCAAGGACATGTCAACAGGAGAAGACAATGAGTGTCAAAAAGGCTTCAAGCCAGACTCTCAGACATATCCCTCAAGCTTCAACTAAGGGATCAAGTTTTTCTAAAGGCTATGAGTAATCAGAAGGAAGAAGCTCTACGAGCTCAGAAGGCTAATGAAGAGAAAATCCTATCTCTCTCTGACAAGATTGACTATCTAAAACAGTCTCTCTCCCTCCAACTTGAGCTAAGCCAACAAGAACTCAAAATTAAGATTGGTAACTCATCTCACCTGATGGAGCAGCTTGCGTCAAACATGGAGCAGCTGTCTCAAGTGATTAATGACAAAAAGGGGGAGAAAAAGATACATCAGAAGAGGCATAGAAAGAGGCATTCAAGAAAGAGCAAGGAGAGAAGAATGAAGGAAGAAAAGAAGACTAAGAGCAGAGAGGCAAAGGAGCAGAAGAAGAAGAAGAAAGCAGCAGCAAAAGTAGAGTCATCATCTGAGGGGAGCCAAAAGATGATGACCCCATGAACACAAAATTTGAGGGGGAGCCAAATAAAGAAGAGCATGCAACTGAACTAGAACCTAATCAGACAGAGAAGTGAAGCATGCATCTGAGGGGGAGAAGGGGAAAGATAAAAAAAGAAGAAAGAAAGATGAGCTGCAGCAGAAACTGATCAATAGACATTCTGGAGACATACATGGAGCAAAAAAGGTACATCTCTATCTAATTAGGTATGTTCTGGATCCAGGATGTAGAGTGTCATAATTTATGTAAAGTCCATATTATTCATCAATGGCATTCATGATTATCTGCTTTAGAAATATAGCTGCTCACTGTATATAAGATTCGTTCATCTCATACATGTGCACTGATTATTTTATTCATAATCAAATAAGGGGAGATTGTTAGGAATATTCATAAGAATGGTATTCCTATTTTATATGATTTGATTATGATACAAATGAATGAATATGCAAGTATGCTTGCATTGATAAAAGATGTAAAGTCTTATGATAGATAATAGGAATATATGTATAAGGACTTAGACTGAAATGATCAAATATGTTAGGTTGATTCTACATAAACAAAACAACTTTGTAAAGTCCTTAAAAAAATGATGTACAAGGACTATAAATATAGAAAGATCAACTTGTTAGGTTGATCTTATAAAGTGTAATAGATAGGCTGGTCTGATCGTCGAGCCCTGCACCAGCATCGTAGTCTGCCAGGAGAGATAAGGAAGACTCAAGAACTATCAAGGCGGAATCTTAGTCTGTGAAGATCTGATCTCAGAGTTGTAGTGTCTGCAAAAACAAGGCTAAATCGTAGTCTGCAGGACTAAGGCGTCTACAGAGGTTTCTCACAATGCCAAGGCAAAATCGTAGTGTCAACAAGATTCTCAACAAATGAGCACTCCCATAGAATCCAAGGATGAAGCCTCTGGTTTGAGCAGCAAAGATGCATTCCACCTGAAGGAAACCAGAGAGCACTCAACGAATGGCATGCAAACTAACGGAAGATCTAAGAACCAACTTAATCGTCATCCAGGATGAGTTGTGAACCATTCGAGATGAAGTCTTCCACAAGCCGATCAGAAGAAGACTTCAAATAAAGTAACTGACTAGAGAAAGTCAGCAAGTGCAGTAGCTGTCAAAAGAACAGAAGACAACGATCTTGGGATTAACCAGGATTGTAGTGTTTGCCAAACGAGCAGGAACTAATGCAGTTTACATAGAGATACTGCCCAGCTTATGAAGAATAAGATAGAAGTGATTAAACATGGGTCAGACCATTGTTGATAGGTGAATGGGAGATCACCAGGAGAAAGAGAGCTGGGTATGCTACAAATCTGATGTCTCTTACTATTTAAAAGGAGGCCAGAACGACAAGTCAAGCTATTAGTTACTAAGATCAGCCAAGGCAAGCAGAAGTGTTGAAGCACTGCACAAGTGAAGGAAGAGGTGTTCTACAATGCAGACCCAAAGAACACTCTTTAGAATCGTAGTGTTATCTTAATCTGTCAAAGAGCAACATTCGACATGACACACTACGATCAAGGTCCAAGAACATTTACATCAGAATCGTAGAGTTCGGGCATCTAGATGTTGAAGCAGTAGCAACATCTCAATATGAAGACTGACATCTAACGTTGCTAATTGAGAGCATCGATGCAAAAGGACAAATCCTGTAGATTCAAATCAGAGAATCAAAAAGGAGATATAAAGACTACTACCAGCCTGACACGAAACAATGACATCTTTGAGGCGGTAGGTGAGAAAGCAGACTGCTGTGTCAGTAAAGTCAAAAAGGAGCTGTCACGTCACATCAGCAGTTTGCACCAAATAACTCGAGATCTGTGAAGCAATTTAAATAGCTTCCAACGGATACTTTCCAACGGGAAGATTATGGAAGGGTATTTAATGGACAGAGCTTCAAGGATAAGAGTGGTTGTTGCGTTGTAGAATCGTTGAGTTATTGGAATGCTATATTGTTGACTCTACGAGTTCCACCAGAGCTGAATAGAATAAGTCTTCAGTGGCAGTGTGACTACGAAGGTGGAAGTGAAGCAGACTTGAAGAAGGATTGAACAGACTAAAGCTTCACTCAACAAGGATGAGAATGCCATTGAAGATGGAAGCCAAGCTGAGAGCTGAGAAAGCCTTGAAGATAGCATTCAAGAAAGTGGCGAAGTATAATGAAGATCAGAAGAGCCACTCTATGGATCACCATGAAGAACCAGAAGCTGAAAAGGAAAAAATGTAGAACCATGTCTGCTTATCTATGAAGAAGGGTTCAAGGCATGCTAAGGACCAGAAGAAGGTGACCCACAATGAAAAGCCTTAGTAGTCCTATGTGGTGATGGTGCACAGCTGATATCGGATGAAGATGGGCTGAACAGAGTGAATATCAGCTGCATTAGAGAAGAAAAGGTTCAGACTCAAAGTAGAATGCTGAGGACCAAGCCAAGCTGCTAAGTACAAAGATGATCAAGCTTAAAGACATCTTAGCAGCAAAGCACAAACAACAACAACAACAACTTTAATAACGAGTAGCCAAGGCCTGAGGGGTCCTTATCCGGAGGGACTAAATGAGTTCTAGGCCTGCGGGGCTTGAAGAGTTCGTAGAGAACTAGAGTTCCAGGGCTACTGGCCTTGAAGAGTTCTTAGTGAACTAAATGAGTTCCAAGTCGAAGGACTTGAAGAGTTCTTAGAGAATTGAAGTTCCAGGGCTGCGGGCCTTGTAGGAATCTTAGTGATTCAGGGTGCTGCCCTTCCTTAGTGGATTTCCTGCTAGAGTCCAGAAGAGTGGATTAGGAGCTTGAGTCTCTGAACCACTTAAAACCCCTTGTGTCTTTTACATTCTGTCATTTACATTTTGTCTTTACATTATGTACTTAACTGATATAACTGTTATGTTTTTATTAACTACTTACATCTAAACTAACTCCAAGAACAATGTATCAATGTTTATCAATATATCAGTGAAGGGGACATTTAACTTATTTTGCTGTGCTTGAAATGATTCTTATGTTTGTCATGTGCTATCTTCTTAGCAATACAAAATAAAATGGAAAAGAGTTTAAAAACGCAAAGGATCTATTCAACCCCCCCTTCTAGATCTATTATGTGCCTACTTGGAACTAACAGATTGTGCTAGTGTTCTTAAAAACAAAAATATTGTAACTTGAATGATTCAATTTGGTTGAATAACGAATTCGTAGTGGTTGATTACGCTAAACATGTTAAAATATGAAAAACAGAGTATGACCATGAGTTTTGGGTCAAGATTTGGGTTAGTTAATATTTATGTAAATTGTTGATTTTTTGGTATGTTGTAGTTCTATGAATTACGAATCTATAGAATTGAAAAACGGACTAATTTGGACGTGTATAGCTCGAGTTATGAAGATTAGAAGGAGAAAGGGTCAAATATTTGCAAGAATAGCAAATCTGGAAAATAATCGCGTAGCATTCTACTAGTGGGCGCTGTAGCGCTGCCCCCAAGGTTATTTGGGGCGCCGCGACGCTGGAATAGTGCTAGACAGAACTGTTTTGACCTCCTGTAGTAAAATGGGCATAACGTTTTCATACGAACTCTGATTGAGGCAATTCAGGATGATTCGAAAAGACAAGAAGGAGACCTACAACTTTTAGTCAAAACGTTTTTAAATTTGAGGTGGTTAGCTGGGTCAAATATGGACATCTTTGGGACTGATGTTTATTCGGAGGTAATCAGAGGGCGTCGGGCATGCATGTATACAAGTGAAATGCTTCTAACGATAAAATATGTTGTTCTAAATTATAAAACTTGAATATTATGAAATATAATGATGCTTAACATTAACCAATGATGTATTAGACAAGTTGTATAAGCATGCTAAGCATACACAAGAGAGACAAATCGGGCGTGTGAAGAATGAATGTCGAAACGTCGTGCCAAGTGTTAATGAACTTAAAAAGTGTTTCAATTCAAATGAATTGAACTTTATAAGATATGGAATGGGGTTAATATAAACCAATAAGGAGTCCTAGTAAGAGTTAAACACATAATTGGACAGTGTGTGTTAAACCAAAAAGGGAGAGAATTATGAAATGTAAAGTAGAGTTACATAATCAATTAACAAAGTGTCGTTATGTGGCTAATGGTGGTATGTATGTGCACTTAATTGTGTAGGATATTTGAAGGACGAGTTATCATAGCTTTGTAAGGAATGCTTTAAGGCAAGTCTTTCAATTCCTTTGTGTTTTGTGTTCTTAAATATTGTTGTTATACGAAATGATTTCATATATGCTAAAGTTGTGCTATTCTTTATGAGCAATGAAAGTCAATATATGACTAAATTGATTGGGTTATGGTACCCAATGTATATGTGATACATGATATTAGCTGATACTGTTTAGAGTATCAATGTATGTATAGTATGGATACTGGAATGACGTTGAGATGTATGTTGGGCATGGTATTATGTGCTACGTGATGCATGAAAACTGTTAGATTTGCTGAGCTGTCTAGCTCAATCTTACAAAATTAACATTTTTACAAGTTAAAGATTCAAGGTAATGTTACGTGCTATCTGAATGATAAGCATTAGAAGTAATGCAAGAAGATTTGTTATTTTAATTGAAGTTATTATTTTTTTAAAAATAATGTTTAAGGTTTTGAAAAATGTACTTGATGGTTGGTGATGTTTAGTAATTATTGAGTTGTAAGTTTGTATTATCCGATGTATAAGGAATATCGATTTGAGATGTAAGTTTTTATATATTAACTCCGATGAAGTGAATCATGAAAGTAAGTATGAATCAAAGATAAATAGATGATAAAGGTTGTGATTCAGGGAAGTAAATGAAAAAGATAGAAAAGTATTAGTTATTTCGCAAAACTTATTGATTTTACTATCGAATAATGATGTAAAAATAGAAGATGAATGCATTGTTAACGAGCAAAGTCGGGGATAGAATTGTCCAGATTTTGGGGTCGTTACAGTTGATATCAAAGTTGTAGGTTATCAACCTTAGGTAAGGGTACCTTAGGCTATAACCTTAGAAAAGGGAGGCGAAGATGATAAAGAATAAACTCAGATAAAGTTTGAACAATAAGGAATAAATATAGGAAATGAATAGAGATGTGATTAAGATATATATGAGGAGATTCAAAGAAGAACCTTGAAGTATCTAAAAGATGAGAATCAAGAGTTACCTGACTCCAGTATTATAGATGAAAAGTGATAATAAATAGACGATGTCTATAAAGATGAGAATGATAAAATAATAATAATAAACTTAAATGGAGTTTAGTTGATAATAGATGAAATTAGAAAATTTATATGAAACAAGTTAAGATAATATGATTAGGTTCAAAGAGGAACCTGAAGAGCTAAAAGATCAGGGAACACCTGAGTTGAATGATTATAAGACGACATAATTAAAGAGGAAAGAATGAGGATCGTGAAAACAAAATGATCATAAATAGGAAAGAATTATAAGAAGATGATAGTAGAAGAAGATCACGACGTGATTTGTTTAAAATGATAGATGATCTGTAATGATTGAGAAGCTATAGTTTTATGCTGTAAGAGAATGTACTATGATATAGTACGAGATAAACTCACGAGAAGTTATACATGATGTAATACAAGGAATTCGTATTGAGCAAAGAGCAAGTTAAGAGTAAGATAAAATTAGATGGGATTTCAATTAAGGACTAATGTGATAACTTAGTTGTACAAACTTTTGTATGGGCAGGAAATTTGTGCTTGCACTTAGTTTATCCCATTGATAATCATTGGAATGTTGGTGTCGCGCTATCGATATACATATAGTGGAAAGGTGATTCTTTTCTCATATGTATATTTGATAGTTAGATAATATTAAGATTAGGTTAGATGATACTAAGACTAGGTGCGAGTTCTTCAAACTCATGCTTATGGCAAGTTTGTGACTAGACCTGGCAAAAAATAAGTTTGGGTTAGTTTTGGGTTACATAAAATAGGTTTGGGTTGGTTTTGGAACCAAAATCATATTACCTATATTTAATATGGGTTATGTGATTTGAATTTAAATGGTTATGGGTCGAATTCAGGTCGATTTATTTTTTAAATTATAGTTTCACTAAAATTTTATACTAAAAGAGTCTTATTTTAATTTTTTAGATCCAAGTTTGAAACTAAAATTTTTAATAGATGTGACTAATTTGAGTATTAAACACATTAATTTTGTGATTATAGGCACTTTCAAAAAAAAATTACAATAATAATTATTATGTTAATTAAAATTAATGAAGTTATTGAGAATTTTATTACAATAATCAGTCAATTTTATTTTTTTGGAGTGTATATATAATCAGTAAATATTATTTTTTTAGGGGTAGGGGTGTGTGGGGTGGGGGCGAGGGTGAGGGTGGGTGGGGCTGAGCGGGGGGCGTGGGGGTGTATACATAATCAATAAATAATTTTTTTGGTGAGGGTGGGGGTGGGGGCAGCGAGGGGGGGGGGAGCGCAGGGTGTATACATAATCAATAAATATTATTTTTTTGGTGAGGGTGAGGGTGGAGGTGGGGGGTGAGGGGCGGAGGGGGGAGGGGAATCCCAGTCTAGTATTTGGGAATAAATGAAAATCATCACTAGTGTGTTGAATGCAGTTTCTCAATACAACTGACTACATAAATATTTGTAAGGATAACAAAGTCGTGTAGATATTCCAGACAAATTTGGAACTTAGAGCTACTATATGTGCCAAAATATAAGAGGGAGCATTGCCCCCTCCCCCTCCAAAACACTATTGAAGTACTTGAGTGGAAATCCAAAACTGAAGCACCTCACGAGATGACACTTGAAAACATGAAACAAAGTTTTTTTTG
Organism: Panax stipuleanatus; assembly: GCA_020205555.1. NCBI lineage: Eukaryota > Viridiplantae > Streptophyta > Magnoliopsida > Apiales > Araliaceae > Panax > Panax stipuleanatus. Next base: position 164,148 of record JAINUT010001849.1, read on the forward strand.
GTTGGGGTGAGGGGTGAGGGGTGAGGGTCCTGGGTTGCGGGGGGCGGGGTGGGGGTGTATACATAATCAATAAATATTATTTTTTAGGGGTAAGGGTAGGGGTAGGGGTGGGGGTGGGGGTGGGGGTGGGGTGGGGGTGGAGGTGTATACATAATCAATAAATATTAATTTTTGGGGGGGTGAGGGGTAGGTTTGGGGGGTGGGCATGGGGGGTTGGGGGGTAGGGTGGGGGAAATTAAATTAAATTATATAATATAATATAAAACAATTTATGGAGAAAAGCAAGAAATAAAATTTAATTATATAATATAAATTGTATAATTTAAATTAGTTATTTTAATTAATTAAGGGAGGATATATTAATTATTTAAATTAGTAGGTCGTTACACTAAAAGTGTTACCTTTATTATTGATTAATTTTACAACTAGTAAAATGGTTTTTATACATAATTACAAGTGTATAAATTACAAAAGTATATAATATGCATAATGTATATGTGTTATATAAGAATGTAGTGTAATAATGCATACATGTTAATGTATTAGCTCTTCAAAGTGAAAAAACTATTGTAGACTAATATGGGTCAAAACTAGTTAAACTAGATCCAACCCATATTTGTAATAATAATATGGGTCCAAAACGAAACTAACCCCTCACTTAAAAACTAGTTAACCAACCCAATAGATCCAAGTGGTTTTGGTTAACTATATGGGTTTCAACTTAAATTGTCATGTCTATTTGTGACTCATAATTATATGCATATTTTTGAGCCTCTAAGCGTATGGACAGTCCCTGATTGGTTCTTAGACTACGTATTGCTAGGACAAGTTCTTAAACTCATATTATTATGGCAAGTTCCTGAACTTTCAAAGTGTGGTAAGTTTGATGAACTATACTGGGAATAGAAAGGTTATAAATCAAGAGCTAAGAATTTTTGGTATAGTGAACATTGGTGGTGCTGAAGATTGATAGAATGATTGAGTAATGAAGCAATGGAGTAAAGATTGAAGTTGATGGAGAAAATTAGATATTCCAAATCTTCTAGCTATGTTAGATTTTTGAAATTTATTGACTTCGTGCTAATATTTGCACTATTGTATTTCTTTAAAAAAAATTATTATTGGATCAAATTGATGAACCAATGAGTTTTTAAAACAGTTCTATTATTTATATGTCTATGTGAATTGTTTCAGCTAGATAAAAATGATTTAAAAATTTTCAAAATATATTTTATATAATCGTATTCATTATTTGATATGGTAGAGAAACAATAAACGATGGAGTCATCAATGCAATTGAACCTAGTGTTGAAAGTGATCATAGGATCGTCAGCCCACTATGGTATGATGTAGCATGACAAAGTCATATAATGACGGAATACTCAACGTACCATTAAGACAGTACGGTATCATAACATCATAAAAAGGATTTTGGTTTACATTAAACTAAGAGAAAGTATACTAAGTGATGTGGTTAATATATATATATATATATATATATATATATATATTGATTGATTGATGTCTTAGTCGTTGTTAAAAGTCTAAGCTATTTGATTTGGCTAGACGATTGTTGAAAGATATTTATGAGATTCAAGCGTTCTTTGAAAAATTATGCCAAACCAGGTTATTCTGGTGCAGAATTTGAATTAAGTCTAAGGTGTACCAACCCCATTTTAAGGGGAAATATTATCGAAAACTATAATTTCGAGCTACGCAAGAGCGATAATATGTATGTACGCAATACATAGTACGAAGGGCTGATCACCTGGAGTACGAGAAGGGATGGTCCACAGTTTTTTGACTAATAAAGGTTGCAGTTGAAATATCTGTTAACCTAGGATAAGGTTCAAGTCTGTATTACTCCTCAGCATAATATTGAAAGTTTTAACTTGTTAAGTTATTTATACTACTTCCCAATTATTGAGCAATTGTGAAAGATTCTCATTATTCTGAAGGGTGAATGTGAAAAGGAGGGTATTCCTTAGAAAGAAGTAAGTTGTAGAATGCGATATGTAGTGAGGAGTAAATTGAGCAAACTATAATAATTTCAAGAAAGAGATGAAATTCCGGAAAGGGAAGGGATGAAATTATCTAAAGGAAATATGAAATTCTTCGAGGAGAGAGATGTGAAGATTGTGATGAATTTGGGAAGGTCCTTAGAGGAGGAATTTAGTCATGGAACCTAATAAATGAATAATGATTAATATAAAGTTTATTTTGATGAATTGAATGAATGAAGATTAGTAAAACAAAATTTCGAGGACGAAATTCTTAAAAGAAGTGGTAAGTGTGATATCCCGCACGTTTATAAGTTAGTAAATCATGATATTAAATGACTGCGACAAATATGGTATGCAATGATCCTTAGAAAAGGAAATGGTTGGATTAAAGATTTTGTAATATTCGAAATAGTATTGAGTTCAAATAAAGGTTATGAAATAATACCTACAAGTGTTTGTTAAAGGGAACAAATGGATTAGAGAATATAAAACCTATATTAAGGAAATATGTTGAATTAGTTGAGTTAGTCAACGATAAGAGGTTGAAGGAGAATTGATGAAAATCGAGTAAGGTAGGGTTTCGGTGATTCTGAGGACGAAATTCTTATAAGGGGAGAAGGATGTGACAACCCGGATTTTTAGAAATTATTAAAATAAGAATTTAGTAAATAAAATTCTTATATTGTGATGTGTCGGGTTCGAATAAGAATATATATGAGAATATATATTTGTTACATATTTTAAAATATGTGATTTGGTGTGAAGAGATCGAGTGTGATTATAAAAGATATATATATATATATATATATATATATATATATTGGGAAAATGAGGTTTAATAGTTAATTAAACTATTGAAAAAATTAAATGAAATTGTTATGAGAAGGAAGTTAGTTGAATGATATTAGTTAATTTGATTAAGATGTAAATTATATTATAAATAATATGATTTGATTATTAAGCCTTGGCAATGGAATTGTTATGAGTTAATCTCAAAAATAAAGTGAGTAGTTCACTTAATTTAAAATAATGAATTTATGTAAATATAATTATTTTAATAAAATGAGAAGGTATTATATTACATATAAATGTAATATGTTAAGGTAATACGATTGTGAATCTTATAAATAGTTGAAAGTTTTATTAAATTAAATAAATATTTTAGTTAGAATATTTATGGAATAAAATGAATATTCGATGGAAATTATTATGGAATAATTTATTAAATGATTTTATGTGCAAGAATTAAATTTAAACATAACTATTACAGTTAAACACGGGCTTCATACAAATGGGTCTTCAAGCGCTCCTTGCTCCTTGTTCTCCAATTCTTCAAGATAATTCTAACTAATCCTATTACGTAAACTATTTAATTTAAATAGAAACTTTGATCAGCAGTCAAGGGAAAGTACATAGGAGGGAGATATAATTTTACATCAAGAAAAATTAAAGAAGACGAGGTACGCAGACCCCATTTAATAGAACTCATATATTCAAGTATTCAACTAAAATAAAATTCAATCACTTTGGTCAATAGTCCATAATCAACCCCATTTATTATCATACATATCACCATATGCATCAATAAATAAAACATTTAATATATACATTGATATCGATTTAATAGGCAATCCTAGTTAGTCTCGGAAACCAATTTCAACTCTAATTAGTTATCATAGAATCCAATTCCAACTCTAATTAGTTAGTATGAAATTCAATTCTAATTAAAATAAATATTTTTATTTTAATCCAATTTCAAATCTAATAAACTCCTTTATCAATCTGGAATTACAGAAAAATATTTAATTTTAATTTTTAATTAAAATAAACCATTTATCTTAATTTAAAAACAAAACAAAACAATTTTTATTTTATGGTGGGGTGGGGCTGCTGCGCTGGCAGCGCCGCTACGCTGGCGCGCCGCATCATCAATTTTTCAGAAAACAAGAGACGGCGCTGCAGCGCCCTGATTATACTGTAATCAGGCGCTGCCGTGCCGGGTCACTTTTTTAGAATCCGAACCGGCGCTGCAGCGCCAGGAATTACACTGTAATCCGGCGCCGCGACGCCAGTTAGTAGAATTAGTTTTTTCAGTTCGCGAATTATGCAGTTTTTCTCTAAAAACTTGATTCCTAGCTAACTATTATTGTGACACCCCCAAATTCGTGTAACATCGATTATGGGACATGGTGCTCACGATACAACATACATCATTATCTAACTACGTAAACTCCAGAAATAATAATAATAATATAACTATTACATACTTATTCAAAATAAAATCCCAAGTCTTTACAACCTTTAATAAACTAAAACTTAAACTTAGCGTTTATCGCTACATTACATCATATGCGAAAATATAAACTTATTACATAAGGTAACTAGCATCATTTCATCTTAGATTTTTCCTTGTCCTTGCCCGAGCCCTCAGCCTGTTCATCCTTAACTGAAAGGTTTAAGCAAGAATGAGCATAAATTGCCTAGCAAGTATATAAAGTAGTTTGAAAACATACATCAGGAGTAAAAGCATCTGCATGGCTATATCTCAACAGTTGAAAGAATTATCAAGTGTTAAACAAGAATATCAAAGATAAGAGTTTAAGAATTCTCAATATCATACTAAGGGGTGTTGAATACCCTGAACATTACTTTGTTTCATCTAAAATCATCAGACGGTTTAACAATCAAATAGATTGCAAACGGTCTCTGCAAGTACTCCAGGTGATCAGCCTATCGTATCCTACATTGTGCACAAGTATAAAGTTTAAACTGCATAAGCATAAATGGGACTATTTGCCCGACATCTGTTTGCCCATTTATTCGGGTTGTTCATCTTAGTATTCATGCGAGACCGCACCAAAGCAATTTCGATTGGTAAAAATTAAATAGCTTCGAAAGTTTTGAATTAAATCATTTTTCATCTATAATAACTAACCGAAAACAAAGGCCAGGCAACATGCTTAAGAATAATTCTTTAAATACATAGAACCTTAAGGCATAGCAATTGAAGTAATAACTGAGTAATCCACAATAAACTAGTAAGATCATTGAAGTTGTAGAACTTTATGTCAAAGGAACTTGTATAAATAATTAAATAATCACAAGTCCGAACTTACCCTCACTGAAACCAAACGAATAAGATGCGAATAATTTCTCAATGAAAAATAGGATAAGAAACTTTCCTGGTACATCTTCTACCGTTAAAGCTAGCAATTAATCCCTCACGTAACCTAATCACATACGTTACGTTAAGCAACTAAGTTCTCGAACTCAAATTTGAAAGATAACGATTTTCGTTTACTTTAATAAGTTTATTAACTAGCACGTATTTGAAAGTAGTGTGCATACAAGCCAATCATGTATGATGATAAAGCACGTACTTTGTAAACAATCTTATTTATTTATTAATAAAATATTCATTTATTAAAGGCATTTAATTATCTACATGTTGCTATTTTTATAATATGTAAATAACCCATAGTTTTAAGCAATGCTTTTAGAATCATGATGATGATCATGCTAATGAGATCTAAATTCTTAGAAAGTTTTAAAACTTAAATAGTTCCCAATCGTGGGATTACTAAAAAGGGGATTAGTAAATCCGGATAGATTGGTACATATGTTGCTTGCTCATTGGATGAGGATGATTGATCTCATGATCATTTGTGTGGAGACACTAAAGCAAGTATGTAGGTGCTTATTGGAGAATAAGTTCACTGAACGTGATTCGCTATGGAATACCTAATGGAGTTTTACTCGCATGTCAATAGGAGTTCCTAATGTGATAGTAGTACAAGTGATCCTTGGACTTGAGATCATCATAGTATCTTGTATGTAACAAATTATACTTTGACTTATTCCTTAAGACCTTTTAAGGCATATATAGGGTATGCTTGGGTATAATGAGTTACATATGGAGATAATGAATGATCAATAAAGAATCTACCACCTCTAGTAAAAGAGGAGATATGTCCTATGTGATTCGTTAAATGACAACCTAGGAATCCTTGGCCAAGGTGAAATGAAATTAGAAATGAGTTTTTTTAATTTGCATTATTTGGAGTTGTGCATTTTCTAATCGAAATACATATAATTAAATAAAATAAGACTTGACAGTAAATCCATGTCTTATATTTAATTGGGACATTGTATGGTGGAAGGATTGAATTGTATGGTAACTATTAACTCACAGGTTCTTTTATGATTAATGTTGAAATCTATATTATCTGGAAAGTCGTTGATCGCTAGGGAGGCTTATCCCTATTGTAGAATAAATATTATTTATTTAAATAGATTATTAATTTAATTTATTTATTTAAATAAGATTAAAATTGTTTTAATTGATTTATTCACAACCGGTTTAATATGGAGAACCTAAAGGGTCACACCATAAAAGGAAGAATAATTATTTAAGAAGGTAATGGCATAATCGTAATAATGCATTAAGTATAATTAATTTAATCTATGGTGATAGAATAAATTAAATAGCTTAATATTTATTATTTAATATTTTGGAAATATTAAATATAAATTAATAAGAGGAGTCTTATTAATATTATTACAATTATTATTATTTTAATTTCTAAAGGAGTTTAGTAATTAATTTAATATTTAGTACTCTCATTTATTCCTAATAAGATTAGGAGACAAATTAATTAAATGAATTTAATTAATTATTCCCATGTGGTGGGAAGCCTAAATTAATTAAAGGAGTTTAATTAATTAAAAGAAATCCCATGTCTAATAGGATTAGAAGGGTTGACCAATGTCTATATAAGAGAAGTCTTATAATAGATATTAGATTGATGAAATTCCAATTGTTGGAGAGTACTCCTTTTTTATAGAGGATAGAAAACTAAGGTTAAGCCAAACACCCTCCTTCTTGATAATTCATCTTCCTTGGTGGATCACCTCTAGAGGCCAAACACTTGGGTGGCTAACGTTGATCAAAGGAAGGAATCTAACCCGGAAATTCAAGGAGATCACGAAGAGCAAGGAGTTGAACTAGTACCTGTGGAAGCTTCGTTCTACAAGGGTATGATTCCATAACTTCTTATTTATCGTTTTAAATTAATAATTTGCATAAAGGATGATCCGGGTAATGGTTTTGTAGAAATTTTTTAAACTCTGATATATCATGCTTCCGCTAATTTTTGCAATTTGATTGCGTCACGATTTCGTACAAACCCAACAGTGGCATCAGAGCCAAATCTTTATGCAATTATTAATTTATTTTTGATTTTATATACATATGGGTATGTATTTAAAATAATTTATTGGGCATAATTTTATTGTATAAAATTATATTTTTTAAGGAAAAAAAAAAAAAAAAAAAAAAAAGAAGACTTTTTTTTTGGGAAGAATCACAATTTTTTTTTGTGCTAATCTTGAATTCTGCAAAGAAAAGGTGTTGTCTCTTTCTTACTCCAAAAAGAAGGTGACCCATCAGGAAAGGACTTTTTTAATAAACCTGCAGGACTCTTTTAATAAAAGAAGGTGATTTTTTTAAAAAAAAATAAATATGATATATTTATATATTATATTCTAAATAATTTTATAATTAAAATAAAGAGTTTATTTTAATCTTGAAATTGGATTTCATGCAATTTAAAATTGTCCATTAAATGATACTCATATATATATGGAATGTTTTAATTCATGAGATGAATATTTATTTATTGATATATATGGTGATATGTATGAAAATAAATGGGGATTGATTATGGACTATTTGACCAATGTGATTGGATTTTATTTTAGTTGAATGCTTGAATGAATGAGTTTTATTAAATGGGGTCTACGTACCTCGTCTTCTCTAATTTTTTTTTTCTTGATGTAAAATTCTATCTCCCTCCTATGTACTTCCCCTTGACTGTTGATCAAGGTTTCTATTTAAATTAAATAGTTTAATGTAATAGAAATAGTTAGAATTATCTTTAAAAATTAGAGACCAGGGAGCAAGGAGCGCGTGAAGACCCGTTTGTATGGAGCCCGAGTTTAAATGTAATAGTTATATTTAAATTTAAATTCTTGCACTCCTAGGTTTGACCTTTTGGTTCACTTGGTGGCTCTAGTGAACCAAACTAGAATAAAAGTCCATAATCAATCCGGGTAGAATATAATATTCTATATTGCATGCTAAATATTATATATATTATATTTTATGCAAACATGCTTCGCATGTTTAATAAAATGACGCGTATTTTATATATATATGTGCATGCGCGCTAAACAAGATGAGACAAATAATAACAAACCCCTCAAAGAAATAATATTAAGTCTGAAGCGTTCAATGATATTTGGAATATCGAACGTCGCCTTCTAGCATGATAAATTATTAGAGTATTAAATATTTAATATGAGCTTGTTGTGCTATCCACAAGGCGAGTATTGCGTATTTAAGATGTTAATTAATCACATTTGATGCTTATCAAGAAAATTGAACGATCTAGTCTTGTTGTGCTATCCACAAGGACGAACATTTTTCTTTTTTGAATTTATGGAAGTGCTAGGCTGGACTTAACTTAAATCATTTTAGTTCGGATGTGCACACACTTGACCATTATGATTTAAGAGGCAAAATAAAAGGAGTTATATAGTGTTGTAATTGACAAGAGTTGTCTACCTATTTATTTGTATATCGCTTGTTGTGCTATCCACAAGGTTATATACATTTGAAATGGGATCCTTATTCTCACTAGCAAATCTTTAATTAGATGTTGCCGAACTATATAAGTGAGGGTAATATAGTTTGATGAAAATAGTGGGAGATACCAATTTAAAATAAAGACCTAAATTTATTTTGGTATGCAAAATTAATAAAATGAATGTTTGCTAAAATGTTATTTTTCACATGCAGAATTTTTAAAAATGTCTAAATCACTAATCTCACTACGAAGCATACTTGATGCAAACAAGCTTACCGGGCCGAATTATGAGGACTGGCTAAGAAATCTGAGAATTGTTCTCACTGCTGAAAAGATTTCTTATGTCCTAAATTCAACTGTCCCTGAATCTGTTTCAGATACAGCCTCTGAGGAAGAGATTGTCACTTTCAATAAGTGGCAAGATGATGCATCTGTGGCTCAATGCATCATGCTCGCATCCATGAATAACGAGCTTCAGCGTCAGCACGAAAAAATGGATGCTCCTGCTATGCTGCTTCACCTCAAGGAGTTGTATGGTGAACAGAGTAGGACTGCTAGATATGAGATATCTAAGGAGCTCTTCCGATCTCGGATGACCGAGGGTACTGCCATCGAGACTCATGTCCTGAAAGTGATCAATTTGATTGAACGCCTTGGACAACTTGGGTTCGTCATGGATGGGGAGTTGAGTCAAGACTTGGTCTTGCAGTCACTCCCTGAGACCTTCTCGCAGTTTGTGGTTAATTTTCACATGAATAAGCTAGATGTCAGCTTGCCTGAGCTGCTTAACATGCTGAAAACTGCAGAAGGTCACTTCCCATCCAAGAAGAACCATATCTTGATGGTGGATTCTTCCAATAAAAGGAAGAGACCTAAGGTATCTTCTGAAAAGAAGAAATCCAAGAAGGCTAAGGGAAAGGGGAAAGAAAAGGAACAAAAGAAACCTGAACCAGCTAAAGGAATGTGCTTTCATTGCAACGAGCCGGGTCATTGGAAGAAAAACTGCAAGAAGTTTCTGGCAGACAAGAAGCTTGGAGAAGCTTCGACTTCCAATCAAGGTTTGTTCATGATTGAAATTAATTTTTCAGAAAGTCAAAATTCTACTTGGGTATTGGATACCGGCTGTGGTTCTCACATATGTAATAATGTGAAGGGACTGGTCAGAAGTAGAAAGCTGAACAATGATGAGGTGATCCTACGAGTAGGGAATGGAGCAAAGGTTGCTGCATTAGCTGTAGGAACTTATTATTTAGCAATGCCTTTGGGCAAGTCCATTTATCTTAATAATTGTTATTATGTTCCGAATATTATTAAAAACATTATTTCAATTTCTGTATTGGATATGGAAGGATTTAACGTTGTTATAAAGAACAATAGTTGTTCTATTTATGAAGACGATGTTTTATATGGTATTGGAAATTTGCGAAATGGACTTTATACACTTGACTTACAAGAAAATATATTTCAAATTGAACAAACTAAGAAAAGGAAAAGAGATGATATTAATTATACCTACATGTGGCACTGTAGACTCGGTCATATCAATGAAACAAGATTATCCAAGTTGCATAAAGATGGGCTCCTCGAGCTATCCGATTATGAATCATATCCAACTTGTGAATCTTGTCTCATGGGTAAAATGACTAAATCTCCTTTTAGTGGAAGAGGAGAAAGAGTTACAGAGTTGTTGACATTGATTCACACAGACGTTTGTGGGCCTATGACAACAAGTGCACGGGGTGGGTATTCTTATTTTATTACTTTCACTGATGATCACTCAAGATTTGGATATGTGTATTTAATGAAATACAAGTCAGAATCATTTGAAAAGTTCAAAGAGTTCAGAAGTGAAGTAGAGAAACAAACGGGCAAGAGTATAAAGATACTTCGATCAGATCGAGGCGGAGAATACTTAAGCGGTGAGTTTCTCAATTGTCTCAAAGAAAATGGTATAATCTCACAATGGACTCCTCCAGGTACACCACAGTTAAATGGAGTATCTGAAAGGAGAAATCGAACACTGTTAGACATGGTTCGATCCATGATGAGTTTTACCGACCTTCCAATTTCCTTCTGGGGATATGCCCTAGAAACGGCTGCATACCTACTTAACAAGGTACCTACCAAATCCGCCCCAAAGACTCCATATGAGATGTGGAAGGGGAGGAAACCAAATCTTAAGCATGTTAAGACTTGGGGTTGTCCAGCTTATGTCAAAAAGTTTGAACATGATAAGCTACAAACTAAATCCGAAAAGTGTAGATTTGTGGGATACCCTAAAGAAACTGTAGGGTATTATTTCTATCATCCAACTGATCAAAAGGTGTTTGTTGCGAAACATGCTGCCTTCTTGGAAAAGGAGTTTATCCATGAAGGGGTCAGTGGGAGTAAGATATATCTTGAAGAAGCTCAAGAACCACAAATTACCACGGATCAAAGTCAGGTACCTGACCAAGTAGAAGAACCTACTATACCACACCCTGTTCGTAAATCTGGAAGAGTACCGAAGATACCTGAGAGGTATGGATTCGTTGTAGAGGATGACGATGAGGTACGCATCATGAATGATGATGATCCATTGAATTACGAACAGGCCATGAGTAATAAAGACTCAGGGAAATGGCTTGAAGCCATGAAATCCGAAATGGACTCCATGTATGAAAACAAAGTATGGACTTTGGTTTCACCACCTGAAGGCATTAAGCCTATTGGGTGTAAATGGGTCTTTAAAAGAAAGACTGGAGCGGACGGCAAGGTGGAGACCTATAAGGCCAGACTGGTTGCAAAAGGTTTCAAACAAAGACAAGGAGTTGATTATGATGAAACCTTTTCACCAGTAGCTATGCTCAAGTCCATTCGGATTTTGCTTGCAATTGCAGCTTATAACGACTATGAGATCTGGCAGATGGACGTGAAAACGGCTTTCCTCAATGGAAAACTTGAGGAGATTGTGTATATGACACAGCCAGAGGGATTTGTTTCAAAGGTTGGAATAAATCAAGTCTGTAAGCTGCAACGATCCATTTATGGATTGAAGCAAGCTTCTCGTAGATGGAACATTCGTTTTGATGAGACAATCAAAGAGTTTGATTTTATCAAAAATGACGATGAACCATGTGTGTACAAGAAGGTTAGTGGGAGCGTAATTTCATTCCTTGTATTATATGTTGATGATATATTACTGATAGGGAATGACATTCCTATGCTACAATCAATTAAAATCTGGTTATCTAAACACTTCTCCATGAAGGACTTGGGAGAAGCATCCTATATTTTGGGGATAAAGATCTATAGAGATAGATCTAAAAGGATGCTTGGTTTATCCCAAGGAACGTACATTGATACGATGCTAAAGAGGTTTAGCATGGAAGATTCCAAAAGAGGTCTCATGCCGATGAGCCATGGAATACATCTCTCCAAGAAACAGGCCCCAAAGACACCTGAGGAGAGAGACCGTATGAGTAAGATCCCTTATGCTTCTGCAATAGGATCTATCATGTACGGTATGATATGTACTAGACCGGATGTTGCTCATGCACTTAGTGTAACGAGCAGATACCAGTCGAATCTTGGAGAAGAGCACTGGAAGGCAGTGAAAAATATCCTAAAGTACTTGAGAAGGACTAAAGATATTTTTCTTGTCTACGGTGGGTCTGAATTAAAACTCGAGGGCTTCACAGACTCAAGTTTTCAAACGAACCAAGATGACAGTAAATCTGTTTCGGGGTATGTTTTACCTTGAACGGAGGCGCAGTGAGTTGGAAGAGTTCCAAGCAGCAAACAGTTGCTGATTCAGTGACAGAGGCAGAGTATATAGCTGCAAGTGAAGCTACAAAGGAAGCTGTTTGGATGAAGAAGTTCATAACTGAACTTGGTGTGGTTCCTAGCATTGGAGAAGCAGTTCCCGTTTACTGTGACAACACAGGAGCAGTTGCACAGGCTAAGGAACCCAGGTCTCATCAGAAATCTAAACACGTGTTGCGGCGATTTCACTTGATCAGGGAGATCATTGAAAGAGGAGACGTCACCTTGGAGCGTGTAGACTCTCAAGATAACATTGCAGATCCATTTACTAAAGCTTTAACACAACAGCAGTTTGATCGTCACTTAGAGAAGATGGGTATGAGATACCATGGCGATTGGCTTTAGTGCAAGTGGGAGATTGAAAGTAGTGTGCATACAAGCCAATCATGTATGATGATAAAGCACGTACTTTGTAAACAATCTTATTTATTTATTAATAAAATATTCATTTATTAAAGGCATTTAATTATCTACATGTTGCTATTTTTATAATATGTAAATAACCCATAGTTTTAAGCAATGCTTTTAGAATCATGATGATGATCATGCTAATGAGATCTAAATTCTTAGAAAGTTTTAAAACTTAAATAGTTCCCAATCGTGGGATTACTAAAAAGGGGATTAGTAAATCCGGATAGATTGGTACATATGTTGCTTGCTCATTGGATGAGGATGATTGATCTCATGATCATTTGTGTGGAGACACTAAAGCAAGTATGTAGGTGCTTATTGGAGAATAAGTTCACTGAACGTGATTCGCTATGGAATACCTAATGGAGTTTTACTCGCATGTCAATAGGAGTTCCTAATGTGATAGTAGTACAAGTGATCCTTGGACTTGAGATCATCATAGTATCTTGTATGTAACAAATTATACTTTGACTTATTCCTTAAGACCTTTTAAGGCATATATAGGGTATGCTTGGGTATAATGAGTTACATATGGAGATAATGAATGATCAATAAAGAATCTACCACCTCTAGTAAAAGAGGAGATATGTCCTATGTGATTCGTTAAATGACAACCCAGGAATCCTTGGCCAAGGTGAAATGAAATTAGAAAGGAGTTTTTTTAATTTGCATTATTTGGAGTTGTGCATTTTCTAATCGAAATACATATAATTAAATAAAATAAGACTTGATAGTAAATCCATGTCTTATATTTAATTGGGACATTGTATGGTGGAAGGATTGAATTGTATGGTAACTATTAACTCACAGGTTCTTTTATGATTAATGTTGAAATCTATATTATCTGGAAAGTCGTTGATCGCTAGGGAGGCTTATCCCTATTGTAGAATAAATATTATTTATTTAAATAGATTATTAATTTAATTTATTTATTTAAATAAGATTAAAATTGTTTTAATTGATTTATTCACAACCGGTTTAATATGGAGAACCTAAAGGGTCACACCATAAAAGGAAGAATAATTATTTAAGAAGGTAATGGCATAATCGTAATAATGCATTAAGTATAATTAATTTAATCTATGGTGATAGAATAAATTAAATAGCTTAATATTTATTATTTAATATTTTGGAAATATTAAATATAAATTAATAAGAGGAGTCTTATTAATATTATTACAATTATTATTATTTTAATTTCTAAAGGAGTTTAGTAATTAATTTAATATTTAGTACTCTCATTTATTCCTAATAAGATTAGGAGACAAATTAATTAAATGAATTTAATTAATTATTCCCATGTGGTGGGAAGCCTAAATTAATTAAAGGAGTTTAATTAATTAAAAGAAATCCCATGTCTAATAGGATTAGAAGGGTTGACCAATGTCTATATAAGAGAAGTCTTATAATAGATATTAGATTGATGAAATTCCAATTGTTGGAGAGTACTCCTTTTCTATAGAGGATAGAAAACTAAGGTTAAGCCAAACACCCTCCTTCTTGATAATTCATCTTCCTTGGTGGATCACCTCTAGAGGCCAAACACTTGGGTGGCTAACGTTGATCAAAGGAAGGAATCTAACCCGGAAATTTAAGGAGATCACGAAGAACAAGGAGTTGAACTAGTACCTGTGGAAGCTTCGTTCTACAAGGGTATGATTCCATAACTTCTTATTTATCGTTTTAAATTAATAATTTGCATAAAGGATGATCCGGGTAATGGTTTTGTAGAAATTTTTTAAACTCTGATATATCATGCTTCCGCTAATTTTTGCAATTTGATTGCGTCACGATTTCGTACAAACCCAACAGTATTCACTTAATATACACTTTAACTACATAAACATGTTGCATCAAATAGGTCCAGGGGTCCAGTATTAAAATCTGGGAAAAATAAGTTTTTTGAAAAAAAATTCGTCCTGACCCGACCCGGATGACCCGGACCGGCGTAGCTGCGCAGGTTTAAGCTTTATGAGCTGTGCAGCTGCGCTGCTCGTCAGGGCCAGATCCTGATTTTCATTTTCGAGTAGCCCACTTCGCAATTTAATTCTGAATAAACTACACATGATATGACTCTGAGATTTGGACATACTAAACTCCACATAGCATAGGATTTTACAGAAATATTACATCCATGAAACTAGCATGTTAAGACCACAAACCGGTTGCCTTGAAAAGCGTGCCAGAACAGGTTTTATACTTAGAAAATTTCTGGAAATTCCCATAATTCTGCAGATTTTTATACCAACATGCTTGCTTACGAAATTCATAACTTGCACAATATAACTCCGATTCCTTTAAAATTTGGACAGATTGGACTTCATACAATATACTATTTTATAAAATTATTACATGCAACAAACGGATTACTAAAGACATGATTTCAAAGGACCAAAAAACCCAAAAAGTCATGCAATACTAGTTTTAACCCATTTGACAAAAATCCATGATTTTGATTCTAGCATGCAATCTAAGGACTCATATTGACCAGATCATCTATACTAACATATATACACGTAACCCAACATTTAACTTCACTAAATTATCATGTTTTGAACAAATTGACATCTAAGAGACCTTTTATCAAATATATAGCATGTATACACAAATTCTATGATTCTCTATATAATTGCTACCTCATTAGACCAGAACTTTCGTTCTTAATACCCATATATCATCCACAAGCAGTAGCATGGCATCATAGAACCAACACAAAGCATTTACAATGACTATTCAAGCATTTTCTTTACTAGTTTCCTCAAGAACATAAAATAGGTTTCATGGCTTGCCTCTTGGACGAATTTCTTCTTGTTTAGCTCTGATAATCCTTCTTTCTTGCTTGTTTGGACTCTACAAATCTCCAGAAATCGCCACCCTCTCAAGCTCTTTCCTCTCTCACTCTCAACTTCACTCACGGTAGGATTTTTACAACAAGAGGAAGAGACTTTGGATTGGGAGTATATATAGGACATGATATACCTTGTTCTCTCCAGCCTTTCCATCTCCAAATCATCAGTTACATACATGTTCATAATTCATTAGTTTGGTTATGGGGTGGAGAGTTAAGAAAATGAAGAGGTTGGTTTTATTAAGAAGTTATAACCCTCTCCTTGCTATACTACTATATACGTATATACTCCTTCTCTCCTTGTCCCAATTTGTTAGTCACCAAGTCCCCCAGTTGCTAGTCTTGTTAAATAAAAATATTATTTTAACCATTAAATCAATTAATAAGTTAATTGACCATTTTGCCCTCCGTAGCCGAACGTTGTGATACTTATATCGATTCCTACTAAAGTCGACGTTCCGGACGTCATGGGACTATCCATTTCATCAAATTCATCTCCAAAATTTGTGGTTAACTTTTTCCCCGAAAAAATCAACCGGTTGACTTTAACCAAAAAGTCAACCGTGACACATTTTCGTGGTTACAACCTATCCCGACTAATTTTGACGTTCTGAACTCAAATACGCAGTCCGCGTCTCTAAATTCTGCTCCGAACTCCAACTCGGGTTGTAATGCCATCCCACGAAATTAATAGAATTAATTATCTATTTAACCAATTCAATTAGTTACATCAAACCAAACCAACTATGAAAATACCTCACATCACATATCTTAAAGTAACACCCATATGTATAACACATGATCATCTAATAAAAGAAATCACACAAGAGTTTCGCATGCATTCCTTTATTAAAAATTATTAAATTACATGATAATCTCGGATATTACAATTATGCCCAATTAAATTGTTCAAAAACAAATATAAGTATATATATCAAATCAAAATAATTGATAACTTGCATAAAAGTTTGGCTCTGATACCAGTGTTAGGTTTGTTAGAAATCATAGCGCAATCAAATTGCAAAAATAGCGGAAGCATGGTAAAATCAGAGTTTAAAATTTTCTACAAACCAATTACCCGGATCATCCTTTCTGAAAATTATTAATTTAAAACGTTAAGTAAGAAGTTATGGAATCATACCCTTGTAGAAATAGGATTTTATTTAATTAATTAAACTCCTTTAATTAATTAGGCTTCCCAACACATTGAGAATAATTAATTAAACTCTTTTAGTTAATTTACCTCCCAATCTTATTAGAAATAAATGAGAGTACCAATATTAAATTAATTTTTAAACTCCTTTAGAAATTAAAATAATAATAATTATAATTATATTAATAATACTTCTCTTATTAATTTATATTTAATATTTTCAAAATATTAAATAATAAACATTAATATATTTAATTTATTCTATCACCATAGATTAAATTAATTACACTTAACATATTATTACGATTATGACATTACCTTCTTAAATAATTATTATTCCTTTTATGGTGTGACCCTTTAGGTTCTTCATATTAAATTGGTTGTGAATAAATCAATTAGAATAATTTTAATCTTATTTAAATAAATAAATTAAACTAATAATCTATTTAAATAAATAATATTTATTCTACAATAGGGATAAGTCTCCCTAGCGATCAACGACTTTTCAGATAATATATATTTCAACATTAATCATAAAAGAACCTTTGAGTTAATAGTTACCGTACAATTCAAACCTTCCACTAGATAATGTCTCATTTAAATATAAGATATGGAATTACTGTCAAGTCTTATTTTATTTAATTATATGTAATTCGATCAGAAAATGTACAACTCCAAATAACGCAAATTAAAAACTCCTTTCTAATTTTATTCCACCTTGGCCAAGGATTCATGGGTTGTCATTTATCGAATCACATAGGACATATCTCTTCTTTTATTAGAAGTGGTAGATTCTTTATTGATCATTCATTATCTCCATATATAACTTATTACACCCAAGTATACCCTTTGATATACCCTAAGGGTATTAAGGAATAAGTCAAAGTATAATTCTTTATTCACAAGATACTACGATGATCTCAAGTCTGAGGATCACTTGTACTACTACCACATTAAGAATTCCTATTGACAGGCGAGTAAAACTCTATTAGGTATTCCTTAACGAGATACGTTCAGTGTATTTATTCTACAATAAGTACCTATATACTTGCTTTAGTGTCTCCACACAAATGATCATGAGATCAATCATCCTCATCCAATGAGCAAGCAACATATGTACTAATCTATCTGGATTTACTAATCCCCTTTTTAGTGATCCATCGATTGGGAACTATTTTAGTTTTAAGCTATCTAAGAATTTAGATCTCATTAGCATGATCAACATCATGATTATAAAAGCATTGCTTAAAACTATGAGTTATTTACATATTATAAAAACAGCATCATGTAGATAATTAAATGCATTTAATAAATGAATACTTTTATTAATAAATAAATAAGATCGTTTACAAAGTATATGCTTTATCATCATACATGATTGGCTTGTATGCATACTACTTTCAGTAGCGAGTGTTGGGTCGGTGATTCCCAAACCAGACGGCTTTAGGGCACCAGGTGTGAAGACACGCCTCAGGCTTAATTACTCGAGTAACCCAGGCCACGATTCGAGACATTAGGTTGGCTACTTATTTTTTATTTATTCATTAATTGTCATTGCTATTGCCATAGCTTCATACCACACAACTAAGAGTCAGGTAACTGCAAAGTGCAAACATACATATGAGGTAAATTCTACTTCAAACAACACTTTGAACTAGAATTTTGGAAAGTTTTAATTGTTTGATCGTTCTCGTGATTCTTGCTCCATGGATGCTCATCGAAATTAATCCAATTCATAACAAGTTAAACAAAATCTTTTTTTAAAGATTATAATGCAAGACTTATATATACTTATCATGTATATTATCGCTAATGCATGTAAATGGAAATTGAAAGCACATAAAGAGATGAAATAGTCATACCTCATCCGTGGATCACTATATTCTAAGAAAAATTAGGATTGGAAATGACCAATTGATCATACCGGATCGCCAGTGAAATGATGGAAGCTTTGATGATGACGAACCATGCTGATGCTGCCTACTGGTGCATTTTCATTGGATGGTTGATAAATGCCCCAGTGTTGAGTTGTTGTTATTTCCGAAATTGCCCCAGTCTTGTTTGTTATAAGGGTCCCAATATCAGTTGCTGTTGACTCTGAAATTGCCCCAGTCTTGCTTTTTATCTAGGGTCATTGCTTTATCGTATAATTGACAGATGGGCTGATAAGATGCCGAGATCGCAAGAGTCTTTTACCTCATGACCCACATGGTGAACAGGTAGTGGAGCTTTGACATTTGGTTTTCCCCAATTCTCATTTTGACTTGTAGGCGCCATTGTCTTTGATGATTTCTTATTCTAATTTAATGAAGGTTTCAGATTGAGGGTGTCAGCTCTATGATGGTGCTTGCTGATGATCATGCTTGATATATCACGGTGTTGTTGTTTTAACTTTGATGATTGATGTCGAGAGGCCTTCGGACTCCATTGAATTGGATCTATGAGCTTAGCTTGGTTGGTGATGTGATAGCTTCAACCGAATTTGGTTTCATTTGTGAGGTTTAACCTGTGGCCTTTTACTCAGGGAACAGGTCGTCAGGTATGAGATGGACTTTGCCATGACGGTAGCCTATGTTCTTCTGTAGGTTAAAGGAGATCAAGTCTTCTCGCACTTCAAGAGTGATGAGTTGCTGACAGGTTGCATCTTATGATAATTGCCATTTTATCCCTATGACTGGTCATGTTGATGTATCACTGTCTCTTTCTTTCTAGGACTTGTGCCAGATTTGATGGATTGACATTAAAGTGTCGTTGGGTCTTCTCAACATGGGTCGCTGATTTTAATGGTTTTTCTTGGGTGTAGGCTTTCAGGTTTGATATGGTGTCTTGAGACTAGTCTTTGGGTTTATATTTGGGTTGGATTTTGGGTTAAGAGGTAGAGTGTTTAGTTTTTTCTTTTGAGGGTTAGACCGCACCATAGATGGTTGCCTACGTACTCCCGAGGATGGGGGAGATCAGGTCTTACATAGTTCAAGCTTGGCTTGAACAGTTAAAAAGTGTTTATTTGGGTTTGAGCTTGGTTTTAGGGGTTTTTCATTTTCTTGTTTGGTTCGAGGGGTTTTTGATTTTTTTTGTTTGGTTTGACCGCACCATAGATGGCTACCTATGTACTCCCGTAAATGAGAGATCAGGTCTTTCGTATTTTATGCTTAGCTGACTAGACCTGATTGGATTGATTTTTTGATTTTTTGGTTTTTTTAACATGGAAAGTAAAATACATAATGCTAAGAAAGTGAAACCATCCCATAGCTCCTAGAACTTGTAACTTTATCCATTGGATCTACGTCTTTCTAGCTAGCTGAGGACTGATAGTCTAGTTGTTAGTGGTTATGTTACCTTCGAGGCTCGTGACAGAGGTTACCTCCTGGTCATGAATATCTTCAATCACGACCATAACTTGATCATCTCCTGATTCAGCATATCCCTTAAGGAGGCTCAAACTGGAATTGTCACAAAAAGGGATGAACTTTAGATTCCTTGATAGGTTGGCTTCCCTGACAACCTCACCACCTTTTTCTTCATCTGCTCCTTCACCTTTCTCATATGCTTGAGAGGATTTAACTATGAAATCCCTCTCGACCTGTTGTTTTATTTCTCGCAAGGAACTTTTCTTTTTGGCTTTTTCCACACTGGGAATGATCAGTATTTCCTCCTCATCATCCAAGAGGGTAAAATCAGGAATGTGGTTGCTGACTTTGGGCAACAAGATATTTGATAGTGGCGGATGAATTTCCTTAGGGGACTCTCTTGTCTCCTCTGTCACTCCCACCATTATGATCAGTCCACCTTGTATTCTTATAAGACTGGTGCTCATCTCCGTCACCTCCTTTGAATTGCCCGTCTCGAGTGGACATCTTAAGCTCTTTATTTCCCGTTCACCTTTTCTGGTTATGGGGACTGCTATATTCAGTTCTCCATTTTCAATGAGATCCTGGATTTTATGTTGTAGATGCCAACATTCCTCTGTCAAATGTCCCGGTGCTCCGGAATGATAAGCACACCTCTTGTTGAGATCATAATGCCTTTCTTTGGGATTAGCAGGTGGAGCAAGCTCAGTGATATTTTTCTGCGTAACCAACAGTGCTAATACATTTTCCAACGAGTCCCCCAAAGACGTGAATACCCTTCTCCGCCTACTCTTCCCGACTCTCGGTGTCGTAGGATTTCGGAGGTTTTCCAGTGTTTGGAATGTTGTTTGTTATTTCCTCTTTGGGAATTCGCATTCCTCCGTGTGATTTTTCTACTGGCGAGATCTTCCAGTAATTTCATCATTCCAATTTTCCTGTTCTTTCAGCCTACTTTGATCTTCTTCATTTAGCTGGCTGATCTTGGAGGGATATAGGCTTGCATTATGGTTAACTTCTTTTTCCTTTTGGCTTTCTAATAATTGAGTGAAAAGTTGCCTTGTATCCTGATGTTGGTGCACTATCAGCTTAGCTAGCTGAGTTACTTGATGCTGTAGTGTATCTAATTTTTGACTTACTGTCATACTTTCCTCCGAATTTTCCCACTCTAGGACATTTATTTTGCTCCTTTGGGGGTATTCCACCATCATTCGGATGTAATTATGATTTGGACACATTTCGGCGCTTCCTGACCCAATCATGTTTACTCCGTCCGTATTATGCTGCCTCAGAAGGTTGGTGTTGACATTTGGATGGTTAGGTTGTTGGACCACAACATTGCCGCTTTCGATTAGGTTTTGGATTGTATGCTTTAAGGACCAACAATCTTGTGTATCGTGTCCCAGAGATCCTGAGTGGTAAGCACATCTCTGGCTTCGATTGTATCTTTTGCTTTTTAGATCCAGAGGTGGAGCCAATTCGGTAATTTTCTTTTGCTTGATTAATAACTCCAATACATTTTCCATGGAATCACCTAGTGGAGTGAACACCCGATTTTCTGTTCTTTAAAATTTTCTTTGTCTGTCCTGGTATTGGTTGAATACGGCTTGTTGTTGAAATGGCAGATTGCCATGCTTCTTCCAAATGGGAGGACTATGGTTGGGTCTCCTAGCTTGCCCCTGTAAAACGAGGGATACATCTTCATCGCATTTCTTGGGTACCCTCTTGGGATCTCTCGTATAGTTGCCCCACTATATATGCGCAGTGACTATTTTTAAGGCTGTGAGATCTTTAATCTTGCCCGCTTTTAGGCCCATCTCTGCCATTTCACCATGTTTAATTATATCTAAGAATGGCTTGCCTATTCCTGCTAGGATCCTCTCATAGTAAAGTGCCTCTTACATGTCTATGAAAGTCATCACCATTTTAGTTTTTGTCATTGGTGGGCTGACCTGTGCTGCTAGACGTCTCCATCTTTGAGCGTATTCTCGGAAAGACTCATTATTCTGCTTCTTAACTTTAGTCACTTGGTATTGATCCGGTGCCATTTGTGACTGAAAACTGTAGTGATTTAGGAAGGTGTGGGCTAACTCTTCCCAGTTGTGGATTTTGGCATTGTCAAGTCTGGCATACCTGGCTCTAGCCTCTCCAGTTAGACTTTTTTTGGAATAACTACATTCTGAGCTTTTCATTCTCTGCACTAGCTCTCTAATGTATACTTTCAAGTGCGTATAGGGATCGCCTGCCCCATTGTACTTTTCAAACTCTGGGACTTAGAATTTATCAAGATATTGAGCTCTTGAGAATATGCAGAGATCTGAATAGGTGACATTTCCAAGGTTTCTAGTCCCTTTGATTGCCCGGATGTTTTCTTCCATTTGTTGGACTTTCTTTTGGATATCACAAGTTTCCTGGTCTTCCATGAGATTTGTGATTTCAGTGGTTTTGTTGGTTCTTTCACTGGATTGAGGTTCATGTATCTGTATTTCCCCCTTTTTGTCAGCACTTTGATTGCCACCCTGTGAGGAGGACTCTGTTTGATTGAGCGTTATCTGGCCCTGAATGCTTTTACTTTGTTCCTTTAGGAGGATAGCCAACTTTGCTATTTGATTCTTAAATCCCTCAAACTCCTTTCGAGATAAGGAACCTGATTCGTGTTGGGCACTTTCAGCTATGTCAGTGGATAGGCTTTATGACTTTTTAGATTTTGATCTGGCAATGGGACCAATCTTACCTACAAGACGAGTAGGTAGTTTAGTTTTGATTGACACGAATAGTATGCATGCTATGCAATGTGTCAGGTTTAGGGTTTTTTTTTTAATATTTTCCTGCAAAACAGCAGTTGTTTTGATGACAAGATAGTATAGCAGGTTTTAATATTTGTATAATAAACATGACAGAAACATAGAATGGATATTTACATGGATTTAAAATTGAATTGAAAGGAAAAGACATGAATAATGTTTCCTTCGCGTTTGGTTCATCAGAGGCTGACCTATCTTAGGGTTACTCTCACGGGCTTTTTGACATGAAGGTTCTCAGATACTCGCAATCTACTAGATGGGAAGTTAATTCGATCTTTCAATTGAAGCAAATCTAAGTGGCGTCTTTTCTGAGCCTCGTGGGATTAATCTCCTCTTGAGTCCAGTAATGAGCCACCGACGGGATTGCCTCCTAATGGAGGGACCACACAACATGCATTCATCGTGTCTCACCGCATGCAAAATAATGATATTGTGCGAAGCACTAATATAAAGCGTGGTAAAAGAGACATTCACATCCATTCAATGTAAAGACATCATTTCACACACATACACACAAGAAGGGAATTAAAAAGTTTGAAAATGCGGCTTAAGCCCTCTACTGTCACCAGCAGAGTCGCCACCTGTCGACGTCGAAAAAAATTTAGGTTCCCTCTTCCTGAATGTTTTTACCCTTTATGTTTTCTATTTGGTTTTGTTTGATATGAAGGGTGAATGTTCAGGAAAGGGCCGACATATAATGTCGACGATTTGAAAAGTTTTATTTTATTGGTCCAAATTAGACAGAGCCGCTAGTTGGTATGAATGAAATGGTTGTACCAACTCAATCGAGTTTTGAAAGATTTTGCAATATGGCTCAATTACTGTACTCTGTTTAATTGGTCTTGGAACCCGAGATTTCATAGAGTTTGGGGCTTGATTAAGCGGGGGGAAGGTGTTTGACACCCCCTGACTTTAGTGAAACACGGTTACCAAGCTTTTCATTCCCTAATTTATGTGTGTGTGTGTGTGTGTATTATAATAATTGGGTCTTAGTGCTTTATTTGAAAGTAGTGATGTGTTTCGTTGGACCTATATACGAAGGGTTTGATTTATTTGAAAAGTTATTTTTTGGACAAGATATGAAAGTGATGTTTTGAAAGGTGGTTTTTCAAACCTTTCACTGGCATAGGAATTGAAACATTTTGATATATCCATTTTATTCCACATTCAGCTTGACTTGATTTTATTCTCGGGATGCGAAGCATCCTCGACAAAATAATATATATATATGTGTCGGGTCTCTTATGGGCATAAAAGCCATCAAAGTGTACCCGAACACCACACATAGGATTTCCATTATTACGGGGACCTAAAATTCGAATAACCGTTTTAAGGTCCTATATTTACAATTACAAAATTTGCAAGCGGGTGGTATAACTAAACCAGGTCCATCATTGGAACCGAATCTAGATCCATGAATTGAATCGTAGATCCTGTAGCTCCTAGGCTCACAGAATATCAAATACATAGCCTACATAATGAATATATCGCAATAAACAGTAAAACTATACTAAACGTCGCTAAATGAAAGATTCATCAGTCAAATCTTCGTACGCGTGTAGCTCGTAGCTTCCAGATTCCTCTAGATACAAATCTAGGGTCACATGGTTGCTAAATATTTACAAACTAGAAAGAAAACTAGATTTAAATAAATCTTAGTCATTCTAGCTTAAAAGGTTCTAGTTTCATAACTTTTGAATCGGTTAAAAGCAATATATGGCTAGATTTATAAAAATCTAGTCAACACACGTTAAATATTGCAGATTTACATCACATAAACGTTTACAATTTATTTTTAATCACAATGATTAACTATATATATATATATAAAATTCGATAAAACTTATATATATAAACAATTATATAAAGACTAACTATATATATATATATAATAAAGTGAGAAAAGCCACATCTTTGAAATTCAAGCAAACTAAGCAGTATATATATATATATATATATATATATATATAGAAATTTGATCAGGTCCGGGAGTCCGGACCTTGCTAAAATGCGAACCCTTTTTTTGGTTTTTTTTAAAAACAACTAATAAAAAATGTATAATATTTTATGGAACTGGAAATTTTTCATAATACAGTGTTTTGGATGTGATTTGGATACATATAACAAAATAGGTCTGTACAGTCTGTACAACCTGTTTTGTTATATGTATCCAAATCACACCCAAAACACTGTATTATGAAAAAATTTCAGTTCCATAAAATATTATACATTTTTTATTAGTTGTTTAAAAAAAACCAAAAAAAAAGTCCGTATTTTAAGAAGATCCGGGAGTCCGAACCTGATCCAGCCTCTATATATACATACCTATATATATATATATATATATATATATATATATATATAATAAAGAAATAAAAAGCCACGAGTTTGAAATCCAGGCCCAACTACTATATATATAGAGCTAAATATATAAATTTATATATATATATATACATATAGTAACGCAAAGAAGAACTAAAATTTGATATTTAAACGGTAAAACTAAGTAATATACATATATATTACTTATATATGTGTGTATATATATATATATATATATATATATATATATATTAGTAAGAAAAAATGAAAATTTGAAGAAACCTTACGGTCCTTAAACTCGATTTCCACATATTAAATCATGATATGTTGCAATAAATACGTATATGAAAGCTTACAAATGGGGTTTACAAGTTTTGAAGCAAGATCAGAACGATTTCTGGCATTAAATCGCTTTCTTCTCTCTTCTTTCTCTCTTTCTCTTTCTTTTTCTTTTTTTTCTTCTTCTTTTTCTTTCTACAAGCTAGTGGGAGGCTTGTTTATAAAGCCACGAACTTCTGCGAGTATACCTGCGTCCCTAGTGGGTCTTGCCGTCTCGAAGTACGTGTAATCTCGATCGACTTGCAGTCTGCTAAAACGTTTGTAACTTGCAATCAGGGAATCCGATGGAGATGTGACATACCATTCCGGAAAGCTCTCTCCGAGAGCTACTCAATGACATAGGGCTTGCCTTTTTTCAATTCAGGAAGATGGGTCCGTGACCAAAATGGTATCTTCGGGTCTTCGTAGGTAGTCCGTTGAGCTGTCTTACGTAGTTTGCGCTCAGAAATGCTGTAATGGCTCTTTGTAACCCTATTTGCAGCTGTTTTGAGATTATTGAAGTTAAAGTGTCAAAATGACCATTTTGCCCTTCCGAGGGTTGTCTCCAAGGTTGACGGGGCTTTTGGCTATTTTGCGGGGTTATCTCCGGGGGTTTGGTTTGATGATTTCCCGAGGCTATCTTCGAGGGTCTGGTTTGATGATGTAATCCTGTAGGGCTATCTCTAGAGTGTGAAAAGACGCTTTTTCCTTCCTGCATAGTTAGTACAAGGGAAACAAAATTTCGAGTGTCTACAATGGTGCCAACCAAAGAGATAAGAAACTAAATTCAATTTAACAAAGGGTTCCATTATAACCTTAGAGCAAATATTTAGTTCATATCTTTTAAGTTAAACATTAGTAGCAATATATACAACATTTATAGATTACAAAACCAAAAGAAATTTCTAGAAAAGAATAAACTCTGTCGAAACTTTCTTCAATCTCCAAAAACTCCAATCAATTCATGCTCTCCATCATTTGTTGAAAAGTTACTCTTGAGCTCCATAGAATCCCAATCCTCTCCCTAATCTATATTGTTACCAAAAGCTATATACAAAACTAAAGAAGAAATATGCTAAGTCTAAGTTATGGAGGTGGTCTCTTGTGAAAGAGAGTCAGAGATTATCTGATATATGAAAGATGGAGGATGAAAATGATATATATGTTATCTCTCCTTCCTTTAAGTCATTTCCAATGCTGTCTTCCTGAAAATAAGAGGTGGCGCTGTTGCGCCAAGATCAAGCCTTGGACATGCGCTGCAGCGCCTGGTCAAGGGAACAGGTCAATAAGCGGCACTGCGGCCCCAGATTTGTTAAGGAATTATGGCGCTGCAGGTGGGTGAGCTGGCAACGAGGGGGCGTTGCGACGCCATAATTATACCAAGAACCGGCGCTGCAGCGCAAATGCTATAAAAATGCCCTTTTTGTCCCTGAAAGCTGGAAATGACCTGAAAACTCTTGCAAAACATATATTAAGCAAAGTAATAATAAAATAATATAAAAGCAATATAAAATAATAAGAACATATAACTTCTTAAGTATAAAAGTAGTCGATTCGCTGGTATAAATCCCACTCATCAAATACCCCCAAACTTAAGACTTTGCTTGTCCTCAAGCAAAAATATCATAACATAAATATCAAAATTAAATATAACTGCGAATCACACCAAACTACTATATACCTGCATTGCGGCTGTCGACGTCGGGAAAAAATCTGCGGGTCGGGTCGCAACCCAAATCTTTTATCTCTTCCTAAGTTATCTCTACCCTCACTCTTTTTATTACGAAAAAAGGTTTTGAGGGTTTTTTAGGAAAAGGCCAACATGTATCATGTCGACGATTGAACGTTTTACAGAGTCGCCAGTTGGTAGATTTGAAATGGTAGTACCAACTCAACCGAGTTTTGTTTGAAAAGAGACCCAATTGCTGGATACTGTCAAAACTTGATCTTTGAAAACAAAGTTTGAGTTAGGGGGCTTGGTTAAGTGTGGGGAAGGTGTTAGGCACCCCACAACTCCTGTGTAAACACGGTACCGCAATCTTTTCAATATTTTCCATAAAACTGAAATGCGTGCGTGATTATTGTTTGAAAATTGGGCCTATGTTTGATTGATTGAAAGTAGTGCTTTGCTTCGTTGAACCTATATACAAAAGGTTTGATTTGGTTTGTAAAAAGTCTTTGATTTGATTTGCAAAAGTGTTTAATTTAATTTGTAAAAAATTTTCTTTTGATTGAATTAAAAATGATGTTTTGAAAGCTGGTTATCAAACTCTTACGCTAACATAGGAATTGAAGCTTGTTGATACTTCCATTTTAGCTTTTCAGCCTTAAGGCACAATTTAAATAGTGATTGTTGGGCTGCGAAGCATCCTCGACCACAAAATATACACAAGTGTCGGTCTCCTCATGGGCATGATAGCCATCGGAGGGACTCTAACACTATAAACTATATTTTCACTATGTTGAGACCTTAAATCCGGATAACCGTTTTAAAGTCTTTTGTATATACATTTTCTATAGAAAAACTGGCAGGGTACATCTGTAAAGTAGAGTTTGTCCATCGTGGGAATAAGATTCTGATCAGTTTGATCATGAATCCCATGATTCCTAGGCTCACATATGAGTAGCCAGTAAACCTACACAGTTCAAATTTGTACAGAAAAAGAAATATATTCCAAATATCGCCAGAACCGAGGATTCATTCAGTAAATCCTGATTCGCAACTGGCCGAAGCGTCTCGTTCCCACTAGATAACGATCTAAGGGCTGCGAGGTTCCTTTTGTAACTGAAACTAGAAAAATGCTAGATTTAAATAAATCTCAGCCATTCTAGCTTCCCGGTTCCGTCTGTACTGATTTTGAACCGTTTGAAAGTTAGAGTTGGAGAGATTTAAATAAATCTAGTTCGCCCACAGATATGTCAATGCCTATTCATTTAAAATGAATATTTAAAGCAATAATTGAATGAAAGAGAGTAAAGCAATATATATATATAGTTATATATACAAAAGCTGTAAAGAGCGATGGGTTTCATGCCGGTGCCCGGACTGGAATTAAAATATATATATATATATATATATATATATATATATTGACAAAAAAGTAGTCAACCAAGACTAGGAAGAGAACCCAGTGGTGGTGAAGGCTGCTTATATATGCATATTTATATATAAAAGCAGTAAAAAGGCCACAGAATAATCCAGGCCGAACTGAAATATAAATGTACAAAAAAATAGTCAACCAGGGACTAGGAAAATAACCCAGTAATGGCGAAGGGTGCAAAAAATAGTATAAAGGCCACAGAATGATCTAGGCCAGACTAAAATGTAAACATATATATATATATATATATATATATATATATATATATATATTGACAGAAATGTAGTCAACCAAGACTGGGAAGAGAGCCCAGTGGTGGTGAAAGTTGCTTATATATGCATAAATATATATAAAAGCAGTAAACTACCTCGGATTTAACATCTGGGCTTGAAAGAATTAAAAAGTTAGTATATATACAGTTAAACATATACAAAAAAGAGCCAAACCCGGACTGGGAATAGAACCCAGTCCGGCAGAGTTGCTTAAAACAAAGGTGCTAGCGTACTGAAGCTGTTAAAGCTGAAGGATCGTCAATCCGAATTGTAAAAACACCAAAAATTGAGTTTATGTACTTAAATGTACAAAAAGTTGACGAAAATGGCCACGGAACTGAGTTCCGGGCATATTTAGAAAACAAAACTTGATATGCAAGTGCAAAACAGTGCAAAGAAGTAATATTAACTTTTTTATCATAAAAATACTCACAATGGCCTGCTACACGGGCTTTTTGCCAAATCGTAGACTCTAAACATCCGAATCTACTGGTTATTTTCTGATATGAGGTAGTATGTGGGTATATATACGTGTTAGAGTGAAAACATTTGTGTTTGGAAGAGGTGAAAAAGTCAGAAAATCAAACGGGCAGAGGTTCGCTGCATTTTGGGTTTTTATAAAATGAGGGGGGGTCACCTCATATATATAAGCCAGGGAGCCTCTGCTCTACCTGCTGCTACCGCAGGTAGTGGTGCAGCTTCCCTGGTGGGGCCTACGTGCTGGGTTGAGTCATCTCAAAGTACGTGAACTCCGAGTAACGCGAGGTCAAAGTCGAAACTTTCTAACTTTTGATCGGAGCATCCGTTTGAGGTGTGCTATACCTTTCCGAAAAGCCCTCGCCGAGAGTGTCACAATGATATAGGATAAAACATTTTCCGGGTCCAAGAAGACGGGTTCATAACCAGGTTTTTGATTCCTCGCAGTTTGTCTGTTGAGCTGTCTTGCGCTGTTTGCACTCTGGATCATCGTTATGGTTCGTTCTGACCTTGATCGCATCAATTCAGCTTGAGTTTGACCGAATTAGCTTGAGGTTTGTAAAATGACCATTTTGCCCCTCCCGGGGTTGCCTTTAGTGTCGGTATGGCCTTTAGTTGACTTCCGGGGGTTATTTTCAAGATTTGGATCCCATTCGAGTCTTTTTGTCCTCAGTGTTGTATCTGGGGCCAACTTGGTCATTCTAGGTTTTCCTCTGGAGGTGTTGTGGAGCTTCAGGTTTGTTCCCGAAGGTGACTTGACTTTTCAGGTTGCGACTGAGGCTGACCTGTACCTCTCAGGTTAAGACCGGGGCTGAGTTGACATACCGAGATTGGTGATCGAGGCTATGGTTGTCCCAGTATTGGTGAACGGGGTTGAGTTGACATCCCGGTATTGAGACCAGGGTTGATTTGAAGGCCCAATATTGAGATCGGGGTTATTTTGACGACCCAATATTGAGATCGGGTTGATCTGACGGCCCCGATATTGAGATCGGGGTTGCACTGAGGGCCTGATATTGAGATCGGGGTTGAACTGACTGCCCAATTTGAGATCGGGGTTGAACTGACGACCCGATTTAAGATCGGGGTTGAACTGACGGCCTGATATTAGTGATGGGTTACTGTAATGCTTCCGTCACCAGATTCCTTCCGACGCTTCATCGAGGCTGACCCAAAGGTTAAATTTTCTCGGTCGGTACTCGAAACTTCATTGGATTAAGATCATCGGCTAAACTGGACTGGGTCTGTACCCGAAACTTTGCTGGGGTTGTGCCAACGGCTGAACTGAACTCGGTTTATACCCGAAACTTCGTTGGGGTTGTGCCAACGGCTGAAATGAACTCGGTCTGTACTCGAAACTTTGCTGGGGTTGTGCCAACGGCTAAACTGAACTCAGTCTGTAACCAAAACTTCGCTGGGGTTGTGCCAAGCGGCTGAACTGAACTCAATCTGTACCCGAACCTTCACTGGGGTTATGCCAATGGCTGAACTAGACTCGGTCTGTACCCGAAACTTTGCTGGGGTTGTGCTAACGGCTGAACTGAACTCGGTTTATACCCGAAACTTCGCTGGGGTTGTGCCAACGGCTGAACTGAACTCAGTCTGTATCCAAAACTTCGCTGGGGTTGTGCCAATGGCTGAACTTATTCGGTCTGTACCCGAAACTTCGCTGGGGTTATGCCAACCGGCTGAACTGAACTCAGTCTGTACCCGAAACTTCGCTGGGGTTGTGCCAATGGCTGAACTGAACTCGGTCTATATCCGAAACTTCGCTGGGGTTGTGCCAACTGCTAAACTGAACTCGGTTTGTACCCTAAACTTTGCAGGGGTTGTGCTAACGGCTGAACTTAACTCGGTCTGTACCCAAAACTTCGATGGATTTGTGCCAACGGCTGAACTGAACTCGGTCTGTACCCGAAACTTCGCTGGGGTTGTGCCAGCGGCTGAACTGAAC
Source organism: Panax stipuleanatus (assembly GCA_020205555.1). Classification (NCBI taxonomy): domain Eukaryota; kingdom Viridiplantae; phylum Streptophyta; class Magnoliopsida; order Apiales; family Araliaceae; genus Panax; species Panax stipuleanatus. The sequence continues at coordinate 195,606 of JAINUT010001849.1, forward strand.
TCGGTCTGTACCCTAAACTTTGCTGGGGTTGTGCCAACTGCTGAACTGAAATCGTTCTGTACCCAAAACTTCGTTGGGGTTATGCCAGCGGCTAAAATGAACTTAGTCTGTACCCGAAACTTCGCTAGGGTTGTGCCAACGGCTGAATTGGACTCGGTCTATACCCGACGCTTTGAAAATGGCGGTTTTTCGACAATTTAGCGCAGTTTTTCCTTAGTTTGCATCATTGATCCCCGGATGTGGCTCCGGGATGAATACCAAGGGTTTCCAGAGTGTTCCCCTTTCTGTCAGAATTGCACTGCTTAAACGCAGGATTTCAGGACAAACCGCTCAATTGCGTAGCGATATTTCTTCAGATTTGACTTTTCAGCATATAAAAACTCCGTTTTAACCCGGACCGAATTGATCCCATGGGAGTGGGACCCACCCTGGGGAGCCGCAGGTGGAGGTACGGCAGCCGCAGGTGGGCCCGCTTCCACCTGGGCTTTATATTGGGTAGCGGGGGTTCATTTCTTGCAAATCTCATTTTGAGTTCAAAACGGATTTCAATCTTCTTTTTCAGATCTACGGAGCTTGGACAGCTGTTTTCTGATTCTGTCAGTTCCTACTCATTCAGCGCAGTGCAGGTAACATTTTACGTCCTTTTTTCGCATGTTTTGACGGTTAAAAGCATGTGAACCACGTAGGGGCTTTTAGACGTAATGTATAAAAAATGTATGCTTATATGACTTGCTAAAAATTTTCGGACTACATATATATGCATATCTTACTGTAATGCACGTTTGGATGTAAGAAAATTTAGATTCTGAAACAGTCATATTTTGCTCCTTTTGATCAGTTTACTCATCCTTTTTGAGGCATAGTGAGCCTGGATTTTCAACTAAAAATGTTCATGGTAATTGAGCTACCATGCGAAGTTGACTTTTGATTTTATTTCATAAATACAAATTGTTCTTATTTTTGGGAAGGTGTGCTACTGAATGGCCACTTAGACATGCCTATGTGCATGCGGATAGTCCATTTTACAAAGGAGACTCTGGCAAAAAAATTTCACAACCCGAGTATTTAATAAACATGCAGTTTTGACTCTACTAGGGGATTTTTGACAGACCCATGCATGTTTTGAGATTTATCATCTGAATAACATGCAGTTTTGACTTTATTGGATATTTTTGACTGACCCATGCACGTTTTAGGACTTAGGGATGCATAGAATACTGATTTAAAATAATAAGCCATAAGTTTTAGGCTTACCACACCCTTTCAGAGGTGATTTGGAGACTTTGTCCAAGTGATGGATAGAGATAGACCCGGTAGTGTCGTTTCAGGCATTAAATGTAGGAGGGCCTCTGATGTTCCTCAGCCACGTCCAACTATACCACCTCGCAGATTGGCGGAGTCTGTGATTCGTCCAGCCCAGAACGAGTCGCCGATTGACATTGATGATGAGCAGGCTACTTTTGCTGCTTCAGTTCCTGCTTAGGCTCCACGTACGGAGGTTCCTAGTATTGTTGTGCCGACCCAGGAGCTGTTGGGCAACTTGAGTCGTCATCTATCAAGATTTCTTCACGCCAACGAGGTGACCTGAAGTTTTTCTCTTCTTGGATTCTTTTTTTTCTTTTGCCATTCTCGGGGCATAGGTTTTTGACATGAGTTAATTTTTGATGTAGGTTCCTGGCTTTTCGCAGCCTCGAGGGAACTGGTTTAACTTGCATTCCCTGTATCATACTTTACACCAGGATTATAGGGATATCGTTGATGGCTGGGGATTTCAGGCCTTCTTCTCTATTCTTCCCCGCCGTTGCCCCTGGGGATATATAAGGGCTTTATCTGAGCGCTGGTTCCACCAGAATCAGTCCCGTCATCTGCTGGACTGTGAGGTGATGATGACCCCTATGGACTGGAGGTTCATCACCGGTATTGAGTTTGAGGGTGAGCCAGTGCCTGTCGTGGCTGGTGTAACGACCCCAAAATTTATACAATAATATTCTCCTTCTCGATCATTAACAATACAACTTTAATCTATCTTTACATCATTATTCGATATTAAAATCACAAAAAATGCGAAATAATTTAAATTTTTTATAAACGTTTTTCTTTATTGTCCTGAATCGCAACCTTTACATTACATAACATCGATTCAAATCTAAATCATGAATCGTTACAATGAAATGACTATACAAAGTCTTACATTACAATTATTATCCATATACATCGGATAACTCTACTTTATAGCTTTAGATCTACATTACAATCAAGATACTAAATGCATTTCTCATAAAATATAAGTAAGCTTCTTGAATTACTATTGAACTCTAGCATTCAACTAGCATGTATCATTACCTTGCCTCCTTGACCTGCAAAAATAGTTATTTGCAAGAGTGAGCTCGACAGCTCAACAAGAACTAACAATTTTCATGCATCACGTAGCACATAATTAACATGCTCAACATACATCTCATAAACATTAAAGTAACATGGCATACATGCTTTAATCACATAACAAATATAAAGATTGAGTTCCTTACTCAATCAACATTCTTAAATCAATCAATATAGTCATAAATTGACTTTAACATTTCATGCTTACAACATATATAACATAGCATGCTCTTTGCAATACATTTTAAAATAGTTCATAATATCATAAAGTTCACATAGAAAATAGGAACCGAAAGACTTTCTTGGCTTGTAGATTACCAATTTCTGAAAATAGCTTATAATAATCTACTTCATCAATTCTACACACGTATTACTATACGCATCAACTATTAGTCACCTAGCAACGCTTATCAAACGTCTAAGTAAATTCTACTTTATACTTTATAATTTATACTTCGTAATTCTCTTCCATTTACTCGTTTGACACTCACTGTCAAACTTATGTATAATTAACAACATAAGTTAATTATCTCATAACTACTCCTCATAGTTAGTTAACCAACTTAGGTTAACTCAATCCTCTTTAACTATTAAGTTAATAATTACTTATCACATAATTAATCGCATCACATAATCACATATTTAAGTCAAATAATAATTACATACTCATATTAAATTATAATTAAATGAATTATAATTTAAACATCCACTTTAATAAAATTATAATTAAACAATTTATAATTACACCATTTATAATTTACTTTAGACCATTACTCTAATTATTCAAATTACATCATGCATTAAATTATAATCGAAACATATTATAATTTAATTTAAACCATTACTTAGATTATAAATAATTAATTTTAATTCATGCACTCATTAAATTATAATTAAATAAATTACAATTTAAATTATACTTTTAACTTAATTATAATTATTCCAAATTATAATCACATATTAAGTTATAACTAAACAAATTATACTTCAAGTTAAACATTTATTTTGATTATAAAACTAATCAACTATATTCATTATAATTAATCCAATTAAATTAAACTTTTACTATAATTATAATTATTTCAAATTATAATTTCACATCATATATTTTTAATATATCTCATTACTATTATTTAGCATTTTAAGGCATGTTAACAGGCCATTAAATTATTACATAAACTTAGCTTTTCAAAACAAAGGTCCTTTGTTTCTGCATACCCCCCGTCGGGGCGGGGGTTTAAGGCTTAACATGCCCGCCGGGGCGGGCTTCAAACTTTTAAAAATCTGCATACCCCCTGCCGGGGCGGGGGTACTTAGCCTTGCAAGACCCGCCGGGGCGGGCCCCCTGCTGCAAGCCAAAACTGCTTCGCGAACTGTGTAGAGAAAAAGCCAGTTTGACTTATTTCTCTAAACCAAGTTTCACTTTCAGTTAATACAATTCATAACATCTTAATAGAAAACATAATTTCTAAACTCCTAATATGTTTCAACACATTTAATCCTTAAAACACATAGTTTATAACAATCAATTCCATGATTTTTGAAGAAAACCATTAACAAGTGTTCTTAATGAAATTGAACACTGAAATCTATTTTTAAATCAAAATACACAATCAAAACATATTTAAATTTGTTTAGAAACATGTTATCAACATCTAACCTCAATTTACACAATCAAAACATAATTTTTGATTTCAAATAGGCCAATTATCACACTATTTCACTATGACTTTTGATGAACATGAGTTTCCTCATGTTTATCATGAATTAACCAACTAAACCATCATACAATTCACTTATAAGTATCTATTATCAGAATTCACATATAAACATCATGTTATAAACACCATATAACATATATCCCCAAAATCATAAGTTTTCATGAATATTCACATTTTCATAAAACTAAAACTTGAATAACTTAGGAAATCTTAAACTCTAAAGTTAGAGATTATACCTTTCCTTTGCTTAGGAGAACAAGATGAAGATGATGATGTTTGACTCTCTCAAACTTCCTCTTCCTCCTTCTTCTTTCTCCCTTCTTCTCCTCTTTTCCCTTATAGGTTTTTTGTGTTTTCTCTCTAACACATACTAACCCTTTTGTTCTATCTGACTAACATGTATTCTTCTAACTTCCAAACTAATGTATATACAATACACATATAACTAATATATTATATGTATAATTATATAATATAACTCCCAATATTTAAACCACCATATTTAACACCATAATTGTAATTCAATAAATATTAAAATTAATATATAAAATTCTCATTCGTTACAATCTTCCCTCCTTAAAAGGATTCTGTCCCCAGAATCACAAAAAACAAATCTCATCTGTTACATTCTCCACCCCTCAAAAAGATTCTGTCCCCAGAATCGGTATATAAGGGGTTACACAAATAACGAAGCAAATAATTGGGGATACGTTTTCTTCATTACATCTTCGAGTTCTCACGTGGCTTCTTCAGCACTGTGGTTCCTCCAGATTACCTTAACAGAAGGTATCATTTTATTCCTAAGCACTTGTTCTTTTCTATCAACTATTTGAACGCACTTCTTCATATGTTAAGTCTTTATCGAATTGTAAAGGCTCGTATTCTATTACTTGTTTGTAGTCGTGTTTGTATGGTCTTAACACAGAAATATAAAATACGTTATGTATATTATCTAGCTCCGGAGGTAACGCAACCTCGTAAGCCACTTCGCCCACCTTTCATAGTATCTCAAAAGGTCCAATAAATCGAGGACTCAGCTTCCCTTTCTTGCCAAATTGAATCTTCCCCTTCCAGGGAGATACCTTTAGGAAAACAAATCTTTCCGGTAAGAATTCTCGATTCTGTCGATATTGATCAGCATATTTCTTGTCTGTCTTGAGTAGCAACCAATCTTATTCTGATTAGCTTCACGATTTTGGAAGTTTTTTGTGTCAGTTTCGGTCCCAACAGTTGACGTTCACCGATCTCATCCCAACACAACGGAGTTCTGCATTTTCTGCCATACAATGCTTCGTAAGGCGGCATACCAATGCTTGCGTGGTAACTATTGTTGTAGGCAAACTCCACCAACGATAGATGATCATCCCAGCTTCCTTTGAAGTATATTATGCAACCTCTCGGCATGTCTTCTAGCGTCTGAATCGTTCTCTCGCTCTGGCCATCAGTCTGAGGATGGTACGCCGTACTCATTCGTAATTGCGTTCCCAGACATTCTTGTAAACGCTTCCAGAAATTCAACGTAAAATACGGATCTCTATCGGACACAATCGACATCGGAACACCGTGTCGAGAAATAATTTCCTTAACGTACAACTTTGCTAACTGATCCAAGTTGAACTTAATCTTGATCGGTAGGAAATGTGCCAACTTCGTCAGTTGATCCACTATTACCCATATCGCGTCGAAAACCTTCTGAGTTGCTGGAAGGCCAACCACGAAATATATTGTGATGTGCTCCCACTTCTATTCTAGAATCTCCAACGGTTGTAGCAATACACTGGGTCTCTGGTGTTCTGCTTTGACTTTCTGGAACGTTAAGCATTTCACAACGCATTCAGCAGCGTCCCTCTTCATATTCGGCCACCAGAAGTGATGTTAACATCCTGGTACATCTTCGTACTCCCAGGGTGAATTGAATATCTCGAACTGTGAGATTCGATCAAAATCTCCTCTGTAACTTCTGGTATTGGCGGTACCCAGATTCTTTCTTCAAATCATAATAGTCCTTCGTTATCGATCTTGAACTTGAACTCTTCACCATCAGCTATTCTCTTTCGAATCTTCTCGCATTCTTCATTGTGAAGTTGTACTTCTTTCACTTTGTCTACCAGAGTAGAACCAGTAGTTAATTGAAACAGCTTCTCATTCGATTCCTTCGGATACTTCACTTCTAGTTCCAAGTTAGCCATCTCTTTTATTAACTGGTCTTGATCAGTTAATATATTTAGCTTCTCCCGACCTTTTGTGCTCAAGGCGTCGGCTGACGACGTTAGCTTTACCCGAATGGTAAAGTATCTCGCAGTCGTAATCCTTGATCAATTCCAACCATCTTCTCTAGCGCATGTTCAAATCCTTTTGTGTAAAGATGTACTTCAGACTCTTGTGATCTGTGTATATCTCACACTTTTCTCCATATAGGTAGTGTCTCCAAATCTTCAGAGCAAACACTACTATCGCCAATTCTAAATCATGGGTCGGATACCCTTTCTGGTAATCCTTCAGCTGATATGATGCGTAGGCAATAACCTTGCCGCTCTGCATCAGCACGCAGCCTAATCCCTTATATGAGGCATCGTTGTATACTACGAAATTTCTCGTACTATCCAGTAAAGACAACACAGGCGCAATACTCAACCTCTTCTTCAATTCTTGAAAACTTTCCTCACACTTTTCCGTCCAAACAAATTTAACTATTTTACGAGTCAAATTCGTCAATGGAGTTGAGATCTTGGAAAATTCCTAAATAAATCTCCGGTAATAACCCGCCAATCCCAAGAAACTCCTCACTTCAGACAGCGTCTTCGGCTGATCCCAATTCATTACAGCCTCAATCTTCGACGGATCCATCAAAATCCCATCCTTGTCAATCACGTGGCCAAGAAATTGCACACGTTCTAACCAGAATTCGCACTTTGAGAATTTCGAGTAAAGCTTCTCTCGTCTCAGTGATTCTAAGGTCAGCCTCAAGTGTTCATTGTGTTCCTCCTCGTTCTTGGAATAAACCAAAATGTCATTAATGAACACTACTAGGAATTTGTCTAGGAATGGCTTAAACACCCTATTTATTAAGTCCATAAATGCAGCTGGGGCATTCGTTAGACCAAATGACATCACCAAGAACTCGTAATGTCAATACCGAGTTCTAAAAGTTATCTTTGGTATATCTTCTCTCCTCACCTTCAACTGATGATACCCACTTCTCAAATCAATTTTTGAGAAGTATCTAGCACACTTCAGTTGATCGAACAAGTCATCGATCCTAGGTAAAGGATACCTATTCTTGATCGTAACATTGTTCAATTCCCTATAATCAATGCATAGCCGCATCGATCCATCCTTCTTCTTCACGAATAATACTCGCACTCACCACGGTGAAACGCTAGCCTGAATATACTTCTTGTCCAGCAATTCTTGTAGTTGAACCATTAGTTCCTTCATCTCGACTGGAGCCATTCGGTACGGAGATTTTGAAATAGGAACAGTTCCAGGCACTAAGCCGATCATAAACTCTATCTCCCTATCTGGCGAAAGTCCTGGCAAATCGTCCAGAAACACGTCCACAAACTCCCTAACCACTAATATCTCTTCGATCTTCGGACTCTCCTTACGCGTATCTACTATGTATGCTAGATATCCTATACAGCCTTGCGTCAAAAATTTCTTGGCTTGCATAACCGTCAGACAACTCGCTTGTCTAGGCGTTTTGTTACCATAGAACACCAACTTCGACGGAGTCGTAAGGTTTACCGACTTCTTCTGACAGTCGATTACCGCCCCATGGTTGAACAACCAATCCATACCCAAAATCTCATCGAATTCCCCAAGTTTTATCGGAATCAAATCTACCCTCAAATCCTGACCCTTAATGTCCAATCTACAGTTCTTGCAAACAAACCTAACAAGAATAACTTCCCTATTCGCAATCTCTATGTTCAAGGGATAAACTAATTCTTCCTTAGGTAAGTCTGGGGTATTAGAAAAATCATCAGATATGAATGAACAAGTAGCACCCAAATCAAATAATACATATGCATTTATACTATTGATTGGAATAATACCTGACACCACATCCTTTGACTGTACAGCATTCTGCACCGTCATGTTGAATGTCCGGGCAGTGGGTCGAACGGCCTGTAGTGGTGCAGCGATAGCCAAAGTGTTGCTGCTCCCATTTCCCCCGCTCCCTGCTGCTCCAGCTGGCTTCTTAGGGAAACTTCGGGCCATGTGATCCTTGGATCCACATGTGCAGCAAGCTCCCTTCTTCAGGTTTGGGCAATTCGGTGCAATGTGGCCTTCCTGACCACAGTTGAAACACACCCGCTCCCCTTCATGCACACTCTAGTGTGATTCTTTCCGCATGTCGCACATGCTTCAATCTTCATCTTCTGCTGGTTTCCCTATTGACTTCAAGAAGAGGTGCTGTCATTCCACTTCCTTTTCTGGTTGATAGCCCCGCTACCACTAGCCTTAGTTTCTGTCTCGTTCTTCTTCGCCTTGTCTTGATTAAATTTGTTCACCGCGTCTCTTCCTCCCTCAGTGAGTATGGCCTTTTCCAGCATAGTTGCGAACGTGTTCAGCTAGAACATAGAGACCTTGATGTAGAGCCAGGGCTTCAGTCCCTGCTTAAACCTCCTCGCCTTCCTAGCGTCGGTACTGACCTGGTATGTAGCAAACCTGGCCAGCTTGTTAAACTTTGCGGCATACTCCGTCACCGTCATCCTTCCCTTCTTAAGCTCTAAAAATTTGACCTCCATCTGGTCATGCGAGCTAACGGGGAAGTACATTTCAAAGAACATCTCTTTGAAACTGGTCCCATGCTATAACTCCTTCTCCTTCCCTCATTTTATTGGCCTGCCACCAGAAGCTAGCATTCGACTTCAACATAAAAGTTGCGAATGCTGTCTTCTGGTCTTCGCTAACCCTAGCCACTTCAAAGACCTTCTCCATCTCCATTACCCACGTCTGGGCATCTATCGGATTCACCGATCCTTGGAACTCTGGCGATCCTACTGCTTTGAATTCCTTAAACGTTGTGCCCTGCACTTGCGGCTGATTTGCAAGTGCTCCTGTCAGCAGGTTCACCAATTACTGAACCGAGTTGGGATTCGTCCCATCGTTATTGTTAAAAATATTCTTATTAGATCCTTTACTCAATTCTTAAGTATTCAAGTTCAATTTAAAATATTTCAATAATTCACACTTGAACACATAGCACGTCAATAAACTTCTTTATTCATTCATTCGTAGTTTTAAAACATAAAATATATAGCATCTCTGCTATTTACATCATCTTTCCTGAACTGAAAAAAATTACAGGATTACATTATCATCTTATCCCATTATTATCTCAAATTCTGGGATTTACATTTATTTATTATATAAGGAAACACATAGTTTAATAATTCTATTGTCTAGGCATGTTAAGACGTCGCACAACCTCTCTGCCTTCCTCCTCCATCACCCGAAACACCGTTCTTCAGTCCACCACGTACCATGGTAAACCTTAGAACTGAACTGGGTAATAGAAGACACGATCCTGTGCTCTATCTATAGCCGTATAGAATGCGTATTTTGTTTTCCTCAGTTTGGCCCTCTTGGCTTCAGCCTCATCTTCAGCTCGATCGGCTCGTTGAATAGCCCTCAAGCTTGTTTCCTCAGCTCTGGCTCGCTTCGTCGACTCCTCTTGGATATCTTGCTTCAGCTTTGCTAGCTCGGCCCGTGCGAATCAGATTCCACTGCACATTTCCTAGCTCACTATCCATTTCCTCAATAGTCCCGTCCGACTGCTGGATAGTAGTTCGACTCTCGTCCACTAACTCCTGAAGCTCTACGTTACAGTCGTAGATCACCTCGTACATCTCAGCACTAGTAGAGTGAGGTGGGAATTCCTCTTCGGGATCCTCTTCCTCCTCTTCCTCCTCTGACTCATCCTCTTCCTCTAGAATAGGTGTCAGCTCATCCTCCCGACCAGCTACGGTGATCACTGGAGATGGCTCTCTCCTAACCAATTGCTGCCAGACAACATGAATGTCTCGGGGCTCCTCGTCCCTCGGAATCTGAGGTAACTCCTCCCTAGCCTGACTGGACTCTCCAACGTTCTACATCCTGACAAGAAAATTTTAAAGTTCAATTATTACGTGATACCGAGTATTCACTGTGACGCCCCCAAAATCTCTACATTCCCTGTAGCAGATTTGGTGCTCACTTAAATATTCCATAAGATAATAATTCCTATCAATCCAAGATTCACAGTATTTCACAACGAACAGTAGTTCTCGTCAGAACATTTACTATGTTGGGATACCCTCACATGGATGGATAGGTTTATAATCTCATGAATATTTCTTTCAAATTAATAATTCCTATCTATCTGACATTCACAGTACAAATGATAAGATTGTTCCTAGAACTGAGGAGCGACCTCAGTGCTTACAGAACTTTCAAGATCATTCAATACCCTCATTCAGATGTATAGTTCATATAGATACTGTACTTCTTCCTATGTTCTACAAAGGTAAAAGCTAAGCAATTGTTAAAGATGATAATACAATATTATATATTCTTAAATTATCTTATAATAATTCCTAACTTACTATTACACCAGAGTAGAGTTCCCGAGGATATAAACAAATTTAAATTGACTGAGTTCTTCCATCCACATTACTAAACTCCAGAACTTTTAACATTTCAGCTAAAGCTGCAAAGGAAAAGAATAATTGCAAGGATGAGCTACAGAAAACTCAGCAAGTTTTAAACAAGTGATATATTATACTCACACTAAATCTAAATTGAATGAACATATAGTTCAGAGTATTTTTCCCACATCGCATTCCTAAGAGTCATAAAGACTTATAGGATTTCTGTTCGTTTAACATCACGAGCTACTATCAGTCATAAAGACTTAGCCACCCGAGTTGATTCGATCAACCGCACCGCATTCCTAAGAGTCATAAAGACTTATAGGAGTTCTGTTCGGATATCTCATAGGTGATCAGCCTAATCATATCCTAGGAGTATGCATATCATCCTACCAATTTAACAAGATCAGTATTTTTTTAACTACCAGTAATTGAAACACATGGTCAGTACTATAACTACCCATAAATGTAAACCAAGGTCAGTACTATGACTGCCAATATAATCTCAGGACAAGTATCAGTATATATATGTACCAAACAATATTGGTTTTTCCACAGTTTATGCTTTGATATCAAATCAAACATATTTTATGCAAACAACAGCTCATATAATTTGTTATGCTTGAACAATAAGCAATAACCCTTTTCAAATTACAGATATCACGAATAATATTTATAACAGTTCGTATATCAATATATATGACTTTCATTTAATATAGAATTAAATGAAATTGGAAAAACTTGCATGGGTCATCGATTACTGTTATGCAATCTATTTTAGCTTCATCTAAAAGACCTAATATTGATAATATCGATCTCTCAATTAGAATAATATCATTACATATACTACTATTAATTATAGTCATCATATAACTTAAACACATAAGCACATATCCCTATTAATCACTAAAACCATAAGACCTAGTATCAAGTCAAACTATTTTAGTCTGATTTGAGTTCGGTACTATTTCAACGTCCTGGTTGCCCTATTAGATAATTATCGAGCCTAATTCCAATAAGACTCTACCTAAATGCTTTATTATTATCATAGATAATTTATTAATCAGTTAAAATATTTTCACAAGCTTATAATAATTTTTCAATAATTATTACCATTTAAAATGATTTTTAATTCATTAATATCATATTTATATATCTTAAATACCACTTAATTCCATTATCATTAATATTTATTTACTATCAAATATTAATAAAATACATGTCATAATATTATAAGTTATTTATAATATCACAAAGTATTTTTAATACCTTAATATCACATTTAATTAATTTTAAAATATTTAAAACCATTATTAAATAACTGTCATTAATATTAAAATATTAATGTATTTCATAACAAAATATTAAAAGTAATATTTTAAAACTTAAAATATTTTTTATAACCATTAAATAATTTTATATGATTTTTAAAACATTAAATATATTTTTCCATAATTTATTTAATATAATAAATTAATTACCATTAATATTAATTATTAATAAAATTTATCCCAAAATATTAAAAGTCATCCAAAATAACTTAAAATATTTCCTAACACTTTAATATATTTTTAAAGTATTAAAATCATTTTTAAATAATTTATTTAATATAATTATTAAATAAATTTAATATCATTAATATTTAAATAACTGCTTATAACATGAGTATTCTTACTAAATACTTGAAGAAAATCGGACATAGCAACTGCTTATAAAAGTATATTTTCTACTTTATAAGAAAAATAAATCAGACATTATAACTGTTTATAAAAGTATATTTTTTACTTTATAAGAGAAATAAATCGGACATTATAACTGTTTGTAAATAGGACTTTTGTACTATTTACTTAAAATAATTTGGACATTATAACTGCTTGTAAAAGTATATTTTTTTTACTAAATATATAAAGAATAATGAACATAATAACCACAAGAGTAATACCTCTTGGAGTTGCAAGCTTTAACTAATCCTTTGAAATCTTGAAACTCAAAAACTTTCCTCTCTTTTTCTCTCTAGCCAAAATTCTCCTCTTTCTCTCTCTAACTCCATTTTAGTTTTTGAAAAAAAATAAAGAGAATGGCTTCTATTTATAGAAAAACATAGTTTCAATAATTGCACGTTAGGACTCGGCTTTTTACAGTTTGCCCCCGGCTTATTACAGTTTGGTACCCTGGTTAATTACACTTTAGTATCTTATTAATTACACTTTAGTATCTTATTAATTACACTTTAGTCCCTGGGTGACATCATGATGACATCATCATGAATACATCATCATGATGACATCATCTTTTGTGCTTCTTTAATGCCGATGTCATGCTTGCATCATGCTTGCATCATCTATGTTTTTTTAAGGATAATGTCATGCTTGCATCATCTCTTCTCTGATTGGTTGATTTAAGTTCACATGGATTGGAGGGTATTTTAGTCATTTCACATATAATTTTAAAGGTAATTCGGTCATTTCGTCTCAAAAGGGTATTCTAATAATTTCCCATACCATTTTAAGGGTAGTTCAATCATTTCGCCTTCAAAAAGGGTATTCTAATAATTTTCCATACCATTTTAAGGGTAGTTCAGTCATTTTGCCTCCAAAAGGGTATTCTAAGAATTTCCCAAATAATTTTAAGGGTAGTTCGGTCATTTCCTATGTTTTCTTTAAAAATTTAACCTTAGGGTTTGATAAATAACATTAGGGTTTGCTAATTACTATTAAAGTTTACAAATTAGGGTTTAGTATTCTTGAATAAGAAATTAGGGTTTTCTAACTGCATATTAGGGTTTATAATCTACCATTAGGATTTACTAAGGTTATACCTTATCTGATCAATATTTGATCATTAATCTCTTACTATACACACACACAATCATAGATACAATTATAATAACTGTATTAACTATCAAATCTCTATCTGTAATTAGGGTTAGGGTTTTCAATATCTGTTAACTATATCTCCACTCATATTTCTCAATCAATACCCAGTTTGACCATGTTACTAAACTCGTATCACAGATACTCAGCACAATATTGATAATCAATACCAATATAAAAAATTTATTCGTAAAATTTGAATTGTTTAAAATTCTGGGTCCTCACATTCTCCCCCCTTATAAGGATTCCGTCCTCGGAATCACCACTTTCTTATTTTGTATCATCAATTCATTCTAATCAACACAATATTAATTTGTGTCTTATATATTAACCTATGACTTGGATTCGTAAAAAGAACAACTCATAGCGATATCTATCCAATATCACTCACGTAATTAAATTACTGAACGAAATAGTTATCTGCCACCATCTCCTATGCAGCTACTGCATCTTGCACCATTATATCGAACGTACGTGCCATTGGTCTTCCTGGCTTAGCAGGTCCTCTAATCATCACGGTTTCGCTACTGGGTCCCTTGTTGATACTTCCTTTATCCACATTCTTCTTCTGACAATTCCGAACCAAATGATCTATTGATCCACATGAAAAACAACCTTGTATCTTCTTCGGACTTGTTACTAGATTGGGTATTCTCACTCCACTTCCTCTTTGTTAACTAACATGGTTTAACAATTTACGTACCTACTTTTCTTTTCTTATCAAAATATATTTACACTTCCTAGGTAACACTTCTAAAAATCCTCTTAACCTCTCATTGTTTTCTATTGAGTCTTAACTGTTTGAAACTTTTTCACATAAATTCCTAATACTGATGTGTTATATATTTTATACTGTCCAAAGCGTCATTCTTATGCTAGCATGATAACTATGGTATACAACTTCTGAAAAGGCTTCCATTTTCTTTGAAGTCTGAATCACAAGTCCTTAATCTATTCTTTAAGGTCCGAATGGTTATCTTACTTTGTTCATCTGCTTATGGGTGGTATACTGTACTTGCCCTTCACTAAGTCCCTAAATGTATTTAATAACTCATTTCCTAGAGTTTGAAATAAACCGTATATCCTTGAATCTAACCTTATAGAAATAAAACTACCACCTCATGATAATGGTGATAGTTATCTACTTCAATAAGCTCCTAGTTTCTGTTATATAGTTTCAAAAGTTCATTGAGGACTGGTTTCACAGTTTCTGCAACAATACCTAGGCCCATTATTGCACTAAAAGTCGTCGCAACCCTTGGGTCTAACATCTTTTCCACAAATTTGAATTTTTTCCTATTAATGTTAATTATGTGCCATGTAATACTTTCTTTGTATTTTAGTGTCCTACCTTTATCTATTCTGAATTCAATATTTATAAATTATCTTATCTTATTCTTTGAAAAATCTTTAACCACCTCCTGTATTTCTTTGACTCTGTTAAATAAAGTTGGACTATTATCCCTAGATAGAGTAAGTTGAAACTCTTATCTAAATCCCAATTTATTAAAATCTTTTATCAGTACCTCGTTGTTTTATTATTACTTCTAACTTTTCTTGATTCATTTGACTTTTAAAATGTCTATAATGATATTGATTATTAATGGAATAGTAATATAGTTTTCAGTAAAAATCTTTTCTATCCCTTCACCTCGACAAAAGACTTTTCTAGTTTTTCTAGGAAATTTCTCCGTTTAGATAACTGTTATACCCTATAGTTATTTTCAGTGAACAATCCCCGTTGCACCACTACTTTTTGTATTTTACAATTTTTTTTTCTTCTAATTGCAGTCAATCTTTAACTTATGATTAACCAATTTATCCCTAAATTCCATTAAACTCTCTTAACAAAAACTATATATCATCTAAAAAATAAAAATAAAATTTATATGATTTTAACAAAACTTTTTCTTTATGAAAAGTTTTTATATTCATGTTTTCACCTAACATTTTCTATGTTTTTAGAAAAATCACTAGATGTGAATGAATACTTTGTACTAGAGTCAAATATTTCATGCATATTTTAAATATCGATTTGGGATAATACCTGTTACTACATCTTGTGCAGCAGCATCCCTCACCATAATGTTAAAGGTTTTAACTCCTCCGGACAACTCTGTCCAACCTCTCTAGCTACTGCTGGTTTGAAGTTTTGGTTTCCCCCTTGGTTTGGATTTCTGGATTTTGGACAGAACTTAGCAATGTGTCCCTCCACCCCACAGTTAAAACATATGATTCTTTTCTTATTACTATTCTTCTTTTGTAGACACCGGTTTTGTGACGCCCCCAAACTCGGGTACTTAAAACCCTTATTCGGTGCTGCACGATATCAAGCATTCAACATAATATAATAACAAGCTTAATGAAATTATAACATCAGAGTTCTACTAATCCCAGGTGCGTAGACCTTTAAGTACTTATTACATGATAGTTAAATATTTACAAACATATTAACCATCTATTACATAATATTTCATCTACTCAGTAGCTTTCCCTTTGCCCTTGTCCCTACTAGACCCTTCCTCTTGAACCTGATTAGCTGAAAACATTTATAACAAAGCAAGAATGAGCATTCAATTGCTCAGCAAGTAATAACATTCTTTAATATCTTCACAACAAATAAATGTTTTCTTTTAGGCATGCTTTGACAGTGAAACAAAACTGTAAAGCAATTAAATCTTGAATCATTCATATTCCTAGAATGTTATATAAATATTGAACAGCCTAGAGGTCACAAAACCATGAACAAGCTTTTTCTTTTCTTGAAAAGGTTCTATCAGAAATTTATCTGTGAACCGTCTTATCTTACGGGCAAGGTCGGTGATCAGCCCGTTATGCCCTGTATTGATCAATACTATCTTATTCAGAATAATTTTCATGTTCAACGTCACCACTCCCAGAGTGCAATATAAAATATCCCATTTCAAGATTTGTTCATTCTCAAACTGGATTCTAAACTATAACAATATAGCTGGATAACTTAAATCAATGCACAATAATATTAATATTTTACATCTGTGTCTGGCCAGAACAAATGGCTCAGACCTATCTTCAACCTGTTCATGCATATTGAATTTCATTTGATATACATGAAAATACATTACCCATCCTTTTGAAGCTGATTGGAATAAAAAGATCTTATTACCTTGTATTATTCATAAATAAATGACAGACAGTTCAGAATTTAGAGAACCTGCCCATATATGAACAATTCCAAAATACTTGCTCAATAAAGAGTAAGACGTAGATACTTGCCTTGCTCGTAGACTAGGGATATAATTCAGCTTAACTTGTGTGTTCTCACAAATCCTACACAATTATTTGCATTTACAAGCATATTAGCCCAAATAGCCAAGTCATATTACTTGTATGTTCACATATCACATAATCACATAATCACATTGATCATGTCTTTAGTCTGTATTCTTACATTTGAGATATTTCTATACATTTTTCAAATACCTCACTCATGCTATCAAAATAGCCATTTCCTTCCATAATAAGTTTGACATAATCCCAATTTATGAATCTCATATAATTTCAATTCATATTCCTTTTGTATCTTATTATGTGAATATGACATAATTTCCTTCATAACTTATGTATTTAAAGTGAATACATAAGGTATTCCATAAATTGAATATAATTGTACATTATAGTTTTTAATTTGCTTTGCAAACTTATATCGACAAACTATTTACTCAAACTCGTTGCATTTCTAAGCTATGCCAAAACAGCCCTCTTATAGCATTAGCAACCCTTAAAGGTACTAACAGCTCAAACTTGGATTAGCAATCCCAATGAGAAGTCTAATTACGCCAACCGCTATCTCATAGATTATAAACTCATTTATAGCTAATTACATGTCTTGGGTGTAACTAAAACTTGTTTGGGTGATTAATAGTTCTCAAAATCATTTATAATTTCATTTTGATGCGTTATTGTGTTCTAAATACTTGCTTTCCACTATAACGCCAAAACAGTCCCTTACTTGACTACGTGCATCAAACAGCACTGTTATGACATAACAATTCCATAGCATAGCTCAGTTTAGTTTAGCAGCCCTCTATTGACTTTCTAGGCCAGCAGCCAAGCTTGGCTTGGCCCTGTGAGGCTTAAGCAAGCTTGGTGTGGCCATACTTGGCCATGTAGCCCTAACCCCAACATAGCAGCCCATAACTTACTAGATTTCCTTCATTAGTTGACATCTTTTTCATGATTCATATAATTGAGTAGTGGCTTTGTTATATATTCTACGTGCGCGTGTATTTAGGAGTTAGAATTTAAGCTTTATAAGTAAACCCTCAAGTTGCAACACAACGCCAAACATGGCTCGCCAAGGCTGCTACAGCAGCCACTCGCTGCTGCCATAAGGTAGCAGTCCCTTATCCTTAACCACTACTCTGTTAAACTTTTATTTCTTGTATGCTTAGCTTGCTAATAAGAAATTTGAAACTAATATAGTTAATACCCCTACTCAAGGTTGTTATGGCACTCCCATGACATCAACTGCTGCTGCCCATAGGCAATAGCCCTCCACTTCTTACCATCTGCTGCTTGCAAATAGGCAGCAGTTGCAGCCCTGCTCCCCCTTTTCTTAATTCTTAAATCCCAATTCATATTTTCTAATATAATATATTATGGGGACAAAGTAGATAACATACTCTCCTTATTAGATATCATGCTAACCATATTATTAAAACCATTTAACTATGCCAACTGAGAGCTCAAAAGAGAGCCCCCAGCTCGCTGCAACTGCAGCTGTCAAGGACAGCAGCTCCACACCTTCAAGGTCACCTCCTTTCTATATAATTTGAATAGACATGATGGTTATCTCCCTTTTTAAGAAAATAGAGCACATATCATATGGAAGCATTTCCAGAATTTATAACACAACCATTTCAGTCCCAATAGGCTGCCCGAACAGTGTGTAAAGGAAGTAGCTTGACATGTTAATTCTAACTTTCATTGTTAACTAGAAATTGAGTTTCGTTCTAACTTGACACACTCAAACCCTCTAGTTAACATCACATATGATTAATAAATTTAGCCCAAGCTTTACTTTGGTCTAACATTTAGTTGTCAGTCAAAAATAGTTCTTTTAGAACTTTTATCAAACAGTTGGTAGACACCGTTTTAAGCTATCAGTTTCACAACCATTGGTTTATATCATGAACCCATTATATCCTACTTATTACACCTCAGCCCAGCCTATCTCCTCTATTCAAATTCAATCACAACAGTTCAAAGTTCAGCTATATGAATGAATAACCAACACTTTAACACACTAACAAATTACTATCTTTTTAGAAATTTAGATTCTGGATTTCCATAAATTCTATATGTAATCGCATAGCTCCAAATGATCAGAACACATAACCATTTCATTGTTTAAAACCAAATAGTGTCCAGGATTTACTCTGTTTCCCAATCAATTTTCATGGACTTAATAACTTACTACTAACCAAACATCCATTCATTTGTTCACGTTTGGTAATAATAACAAATACAGTAAGGAGGAGTTATAATACCTGAAGCTAGTTGGTTTATAAGTCTCCTTGCTATCTCTTAGCTTCGATTTCAGCTACACCACAAAGAACATATATTTTTGCTTGTTCTTTGCTTTTACCCGAAGGGAAACTATAATTCTGGGAGAAGAGATAGCGGGTGGACTGATAATAGGAGGAGAATGCAAGGAAGAGAAGCAATTAGGTGTAGCTTTGTTGAAGTGTTGGTTCTATTCACTCAATATAACGTCAGCTCCTACTTACTCTGTTTAGTGGCCATTTGATTACTTAACAAACTCCCAGCTCACGCTAAAAACCCAGCTCATGCTTTAATTAAATAAGGCTTTGTTTGGTTGCAATGGTCTTCTAACCCATTTAATTGCAATTAGATACCATACCATTTATATATTACATGTATAAATAGTATATTCTTATACCTTAATCACATTTACATAATAACTATCACACAGTAAAATAATATTTAGTGTGACAATTTTCTCTCCATTTAAATAATTTACATCTAGCAAATTATTTAAATATCACCTATCTATAATGTCAAATTTCCAATTATAGTAGAACATTATATTACTAGCAATAATTTTCTTGTATGAAAATAATTTCCTTAAAACATGATAAAATAAAATAAAGATTTTATTTATTAACCTTTTATTTTATTCACTTAGGAAAAATGAATCATTACAGGTTTGAGTAATGTGCATCTCTCCCACAAGTAAAACACTTAGTCGCCCTAAAATAACACAACCCTCCGTGCTTTTTTTTCCACCAATACGACAACCTTCATTCTTCTGACCAGTTTTGTTAGGAAAAGTGGCATTCCACTTCCTTTTGTTATTTCTCTTTGCATGGCATCCCTTAATCCCTTTATTTTCTGTTTTATCAGCCCCTTTAACCTCAGGTTGTCCGAGTAACTTAAAGTCTAAAGTAATCCTTAGAGTATTGGGCTCAATTGGTGGTGGCTTCTCTGGCCTCCCCTGTAAAGCTCCTCGCAACACGTTTACCAACTGTTGAGTTGGGTTTGCCTCTATTTGTTCCGCATTAGTTTCTGCTTGTGTTCTCCCGTATGATGCCATTTACCTAATAACAAATAACTCAGTTTAAACGAATAGAGTTTGTACGTCACATACTTGACTAGTGTTTTATATATATTATAACTAACATATTAGGAAAAATTATAAATTCATATGGTACAATTCACCTCTTAGCTACTGCTATTTATCTTATATATCCCTTTGTTAACGTTAGAAAATTAGGATCTACTATTATATTTTCCTTAACTTATATCAAAGTTTGGAATTTACACATTATGCACAGAGATATATATATGAATATACATATAAATTCATTCATAAAGTATTATCTTATCTTCCTTACCCTTACTAAATTACTAATACTCAATCTTCGTCTTGTATCGTTCTACTTCTTTACCCTGTCTTTTCATTATAGCAATACATTCTGCCTTTCCTACATACATCTGCATGCATCTTTCCATAGTTATTCTATCTTCCTTTGTTTACTTCATGAGCCTCTTAGGTCACTGTTATTCCATACTTCCCTTCCCATTATTTCTCTGAGTTTTAAATTGCCACTCAACTCTCATCTTCTCAACCAGTTCCCTAAACATGTCATGCTCTTCTGCTTAATATAATTTTATATGGAATATAAGTCTCCCTCTTCACTTAGTTCCAACTCTGGTATTCTTTATGAGCACTTTCTAAATTTACCATAGGTTTATCTTCTATAGCTTCAATACTATTCCATAAGCTACTTCAATTGGCACTCCTCGTATCCTTCACTACGGATCATTCCCTTTTAGCCCAACTGGTTCTGGTTCAGATACCGGTTCAAACGGAACGACCAGTTCCTCAGTCTCTTATGTGAACATCCTTAAATTCTAAAGTTTCGATCAACTATATTACTAGACTAGCACCTAATATACATTGTATACACATAGCAAACAATAGTTTTCTTTAAGTTAGTTTTTATCTTATTTTACGATGAATTTCCTCAATTCATATCCTATAAACTCTTTTTGAGTTTATGTTTTCACTAACTTTTCTGCCACTCCTATTCCTCCAAGGTTATAGCCTAAGGTAACCATACCTAAGGTTTATAACCTACAGCTCTGATACCAAATTGTGACGCCCCCAAAATCTCTACATTCCTTGTAGCAGATTTGGTGCTCACTTAAATATTCCATAAGATAATAATTCCTATCAATCCAAGATTCACAGTATTTCACAACGAACAGTAGTTCTCGTCAAAACATTTACTATGTTGGGATACCCTCACATGGATGGATAGGTTTATAATCTCATGAATATATTTTTCCTATCTATCTGACATTCACAGTACAAATGATAAGATTATTCCTGGAACTGAGGAGCGACCTCAGTGCTTACAGAACTTTCAAGATCATTCAATACCCTCATTCAGATGTATAGTTCATATAGATACTGTACTTCTTCTTATGTTCTAGAAAGGTAAAAGCTAAGCAATTGTTAAAGATGATAATATAATATTATATATTATTAAATTGTCTTACAATAATTCCTAACTTACTATTACACCAGAGTAGAGTTCCCGAGGATATAAACAAATTTAAATTGACTGAGTTCTTCCATCCACATTACTGAACTCCAGAACTTTTAACATTTCAGCTAAAGCTGCAAAGGAAAAGAATAATTGCAAGGATGAGCTACAGAAAACTCAGCAAGTTTTAAACAAGTGATATATTATACTCACACTAAATCTAAATTGAATGAACATATAGTTCAGAGTATTTTTCCCACATCGCATTCCTAAGAGTCATAAAGACTTATAGGAGTTCTGTTCGTTTACCATCACGAGCTACTATCAGTCATAAAGACTTAGCCACCCGAGTTGATTCGATCAACCGCACCACATTCCTAAGAGTCATAAAGACTTATAGGAGTTATGTTCGGATATCTCATAGGTGATCAGCCTAATCATATCCTAGGAGTATGCATATCATCCTACCAATTTAACAAGGTCAGTATTTTTTTAACTGCCTGTAAATGAAACACAGGGTCAGTACTATAACTACCCATAAATGTAAACCAAGGTCAGTACTATGACTGCCAATAAAATATCGGGACAAGTATCAGTATATATATGTACCAAACAATATTGGTTTTTCCACAGTTTATGCTTTGATATCAAATCAAACATATTTTACGCAAACAACAGCTCATATAATTTGTTATGCTTGAACAATAAGCAATAACCCTTTTCAAATCACAGATATCACGAATAATGTTTATAAGAGTTCGTATACCAATATATATGACTTTCATTTAATATAGAATTAAATGAAATTGGAAAAACTTGTCTGAGCCATCGATTACTGTTATGCAATCTATTTTAGCTTCATTTGAAAAACCTAATATTGATAATATCGATCTCTCAATTAGAATAATATCATTACATATACTACTGTTAATTATAGTCATCATATAACTTAAACACATAAGCACATATCCCTATCAATCACTAAAACCATAAGACCTAGTATCAAGTCAAACTATTTTAATCTGATTTGAGTTCGGTACTATTTCAACGTGCCGGTTGCCCTATCGAATAATTATCGAGCCTAATTCCAATAAGACTCTACCTAAATGCTTTATTATTATCATAGATAATTTATTAATCAGTTAAAATATTTTCACAAGCTTATAATAATTTTTCAATAATTATTACCATTTAAAATGATTTTTAATTCATTAATATCATATTTATATATCTTAAATACCACTTAATTCTATTATCATTAATATTTATTTACTATCAAATATTAATAAAATACATGTTATAATATTATAAGTAATTTATAATATCACAAAGTATTTTTAATACCTTAATATCACATTTAATTGATTTTAAAATATTTAAAACCATTATTAAATAATTGTCATTAATATTAAAATATTAATGTATTCAATAACAAAATATTAAAAGTTATATTTTAAAACATAAAATATTTTTTATAACCATTAAATAATTTTATATAATTTTTAAAACATTAAATATATTTTTCCATAATTTATTTAATATAATAAATTAATTACCATTAATATTAATTATTAATGAAATTTATCCCAAAATATTAAAAGTCATCCAAATAACTTAAATATTTCCTAACACTTTAATATATTTTTAAATGATTTTTAAAGTATTAAAATCGTTTTTAAGTAATTTATTTAATATAATTATTAAATAAATTTAATATCATTAATATTTAAATAACTGCTTATAACATGAGTATTCTTACTAAATACTTGAAGAAAATCGGACATAGCAACTGCTTATAAAAGTATATTTTCTACTTTATAAGAAAAATAAATCAGACATTATAACTGTTTATAAAAGTATATTTTTACTTTATAAGAGAAATAAATCGGACATTATAACTGTTTGTAAATAGGACTTTTGTACTATTTACTTAAAATAATTTGGACATTATAACTGCTTGTAAAAGTATATTTTTTTACTAAATATATAAAGAATAATGAACATAATAACCACAAGAGTAATACCTCTTGGAGTTGCAAGATTTAACTAATCCTTTGAAATCTTGAAACTCAAAAACTTTCCTCTCTTTTTCTCTCTAGCCAAAATTCTCCTCTTTCTCTCTCTAACTCCATTTTAGTTTTTGAAAAAAAATAAAGAGAATGGCTCCTATTTATAGAAAAATATAGTTTCAATAATTGCACGTCAGGACTCGGCTTTTTACAGTTTGCCCCCGGCTTATTACAGTTTGGTACCCTGGTTAATTACACTTTAGTACCTTATTAATTACACTTTAGTCCCTGGGTGACATTATGATGACATCATCATGAATACATCATCATGATGACATCATCTTTTGTGCTTCTTTAATGCTGATGTCATGCTTGCATCATGCTTGCATCATGCTTGCGTCATCTATGTTTATTTAAGGATGATGTCATGCTTGCATCATCTTTTTTCTGATTGGTTGATTTAAGTTCACATGGATTGGAGGGTATTTTGGTCATTTCACATATAATTTTAAAGATAATTCGGTCATTTTGTCTCAAAAGGGTATTCTAATAATTTTCCATTCCATTTTAAGGGTAGTTCAGTCATTTCGCCTTCAAAAAGGGTATTCTAATAATTTTCCATACCATTTTAAGGGTAGTTCAGTCCTTTTGCCGCCAAAAGGGTATTCTAATAATTTTCCAAACAATTTTAAGGGTAGTTCGGTCATTTCCTATGTTTTTCTTAAAAATTTACCCTTAGGGTTTGATAAATAATATTAGGGTTTGCTAATTATCATTAATGTTTACAAATTAGGGTTTAGTATTCTCGAATAAGAAATTAGGGTTTTCTAATTGTAGATTAGGGTTTCTAATCTACCATTAGGGTTTACTAAGGTTATACCTTATCTGATCAACATTTGATAATTAATCTCGTACTATACACACACGCAATCATAGATACAATTATAATAACTGTATTAACTATCAAATCTCTATCCGTAATTAGGGTTAGGGTTTTCAATATCTGTTAACTATATCTCCACACATATTTCTCAGTCAATACCCAGTTTGACCATGTTACTAAACTCGTATCACAGATACTCAGCACAATATTGATAATCAATACCAATATAAAAAATTTATTCATAAAATTTGAATTGTTTAAAATTCTGGGTCCTCACAGTCACTCTTCGAATACTTAAACGTAAACACATAGCACATAAGGTAGGTTATTATCTTTAGCTATCATCTATATTTTCGATCTTCCTATAAGGCTACTACCTAAGGTTTTTCCCCAACCTAAGGTTCATAACCTACAGCTTTGATACCAACCTGTGACACCCCCAAATCCGGATACTTCATTTCCACATGATTTGGTGTTCACTATCTAAATAAAACATACATCTACTGCCCAATAAGAAAGAATGCAAAATAAATTCCAACCTTATAATTAAATAAAAATCTTCCTTATCAAAAGGATTACAACCTTGTCCAAAAATAATCCCAGGGTTTATCTAACCTTAACATAAACAATAAATGCGGAAATAAAATATCATAACATCAAGTCTTATTACAAATATAAACCAATCTAACAAGTCTTCACTTGTTCATCTTTCCTTTTCCTTTACTCGTTGACAGTACGTCAATGTTCTCGACTTTAGCTGCAATGGTTATTAATTGCAAGAGTGAGCAAACAAAAGCTCACTTGTAGTAACAATAATAATAATAATGACATCAACTGAATAATTTCAAGAGATTTGAAGAACTTTTCTTTCATCAACAATAAAGAATTGAAATATAATTCTTTCATCAATAGTTTAAATTTCAAATATTGAAATCATCTGAGGGTCATAAAACCTTGAACTTTGTCCTAGGTTATAAACATTTATATTTAAAACCATTAACAGTCGTTTAGACTATGGACCCTTAACTCGTACTTAGGGGGGTCAGCCATTCTTACCATGTATTGTGCACAAACATTTAATGCTTTCGCGTAGTAACCTCCCCTAATAATTAGGGTTGTTCATCTCAGTATTTGATACAAGTCCGCACCAAAAAAAGTTTGGGTTGGATAAGCTTACAAGGAAATTTGGAGTTTCAACTATTATCAACTAAGGAGTAGTTGAATCGACTCACAATAATCAAGAATAATTCAATAATAACGAATTATGAAATAACTTATGCTTTAGAATTTAAACTTAAAGCATACAAAAGATAATATAGACCTTACTTGAATAATTACGTCAAGGTCACTTTAATTATATTATGAACTTTAAATAAGTACTTGTCCATTGCAGAAATAAAAGGACAATCTCAAATACAATAAATATTTGAATTTAAAACACTTGTATAATAATTACAAGTTTGAGTTTAGAAAACTTGCCTCAAGCGCAAGTTACAGTTACAACTCACGTTCTTTAACACTTCCTACACATATATATTTAACCATAATAATCTAAATTAGTTATCACATAACTAATTCACATAATTAGTTAACCCATCTAGCTTAACTCATTCCACTTTAATTATTAAATAATTAATAATTAATTATCACATAATTAATCACATCACATGTTCACATAATTAATTAAATAATAATTATGTACTCATATTAATTAAATTATAATTTAAACAAATTATAATTTAAATTAAATAATTTATTTTAATTATAATTAAATCAAATTATAATTAGATCTTACATTAATTAAATTATAATTTAAATTAGTCATTCACTTTAATTATAATTTATCAAATTATAATTACATTTTATATAAATAAAATTATAATTTAAACTAAACATGTATTTTGATTAAAATTAATCAAACTAAATTTATGCATTTATAGTAATTAAATTATAATTTAAACTAATTATAATTTAAATTAAATAATTACTTTGATTATAATTAATTAATTTCAATTCATGCACTAATTAAATTATAATTAACAATTTATAATTTAAATTACATATTTTCCTTAATTATAATTATTTAAATTATAATTACATATTATATTTTATTAATATAATTCATTACTGTCCATTTAGCATTTTAATTTTATTAACATGCTTTATAATTTATTACATAATAAATCTTATAATTTTTATATTTTAAAATTGGCTTTCTGCACAAACTGCAGGACCAGCGCGGCCGCGCACCAAATGGCCTTGGGAGCGACGCGGCCGCGCCAGTGCGCATACCAGTCTGACAGTTCGCGAAATTTACATAGAAAAAGTCAATTTGGCTTATTTCTTCACATCAATTTCCGAAGTCAGTCAAACCAATTCACATAAACAATATTAGAACATGATTCTAACATGTTCTAACACATATCGACATCAAACCACCTAATTTAAAACTCTTAATTTTGTAAAAATTGGAGAAAACCATTTTTCTAGTGTTCTTGATAAAATTGGACACTGTGAATTTGTTACTCAATCAAAATACCCAATTCAAAACACATTGAATTTATATCTCAACATATTAACATAATCTAAAACCAATTTATACAACAATTAACAATTAAACTCAAATTTTGATTTTAAAATAGCCATTTATCAAAACTACTTTACTGCAACTTTTGATGAACATTAATTCTTCATGTTCATCATGTTTACATGAATTAAACTATCTAATTATGCATACAATTCATATATAAGCATGTTTATAACATAGATTGCATATACAATTCACGTTCATACAGTTTTTCATAAATTTCATGTTTATAGAGAATGAAAATACGAAGAACATGAAATACAATTTTAAAACTTTAAGTTTTAGAAATTATACCTTTGTTGATTTAGTAGAGAAATGTGAAGATGGTGATGATTGTATGTTTGATTAACAATTTCCTTCTCCTTCTTTCTTCTTCTTCTCTCTTTTCTCTCTATCTTTTCCCTGTAATTTTTCTCTTCTCTGTTCTTTCTCTTTTGTTTTTAACAGACTAACTTACTAACGTATATTATACTGATATAATATAGTATACATATTATACATATAATTATATAACTTGTATAATTGACAACTTAATACATATATTAATATCATATAATTGTCATTTAATATATAAGTTACAATTTTTGAATTTAAAAAGCCATAAGGCTTGTTTGGCAAAGCAACTTTATTTTAAAACTAGCTTTTTAGTAGTTAAGGCCATGTTTGGTAAAACAGAGTTAAAAGATGTGCAAGGGCTTTGTTTGGCAAAACCCTTTAAAAACCCTTTTTATTCTTTTAATAAATTATTTAGCACATATTTTTAATGTTACACTTTAATTAATTAAATCTTAACATTCTAATTTAATTAATTAAAAGCTAACATCAATTAAGCACATAAAAATTGCCGCATAACAATTATAATTACTCGCTAATTATATATTATATAACAATTATCACATAAACTTCATATAATTTAATTATCTCAATTAAATTAGAACTATACCATAAAATCAAAATACATCAATTAAATTAAATATTAAATATTCATTTAATTAATATATTACACTTAATTAAATTACTCCACAACAATCACATAATTTATTTATTTAACTCAATAAATAAATCAATTAAAATATTTATTTAATTCAATAAATATTAAAATTAATATATAAAATTCTCATTCGTTACAGGTTTGACAGCAGCACTGGTCAGTGATCCACCGACTATTCTTGTAGGGAAAGATCCGGCTTTGGTGGACTCACTATTCAGGATGACCTTTGAGCGGGATCAGGCTAGAGCACAGATGTTGATCTCTTTGTCTGGCAGAGATATAGCTTTGGCTGAGAGAGATACGGCTCGAGCCGCTCAGAATGCAGGATTAAGTGAGCGAGAGGAGCTCCGATCTGCCACAGATGCAGTTTTTGTAGAGAGGGATGAGATCCACTCAACCAGAGATGAAGCTTTTGTTGAGATCGAGGAGAATTTGATTACTCGGGACGCAGCTTTTGCGGAGAGGGATGAGGCTATAGCTTCTCGTGATTTCCACATTGCTGACAATACTACTCTTCGATTTTATACTCACGGCCTGGTTACCGAGATGAGTGCATATACTGATGACCACAGTGCCACACTGCAGATGACTGTGGAGGTTTTGAGCAGTATGGAGGCTGAGGGTATCGCAGTTGCAGCTGCTCCTCCATCTTCAGAGAGAGATGTCGTGGTGGCATTGCTGGCCCGCTTATCCTTGCGTCCGTAGACTAGCTTTATTTTTACTGCGCAGACTAGATCAGCCATTTTTGTCATGTACAGAACACTATGTATATATCAAACAATTTTATATCAGAGAAATATATTTTTGATCCACTTTCCTGTTTGAAAATGTATTGTCATTGCTAAGTGATTACCACTTCTTCCTGACTCGCTGTTGTTGATGTATCCTGAGCTTCTCCTTGATGGACTGACAATTGAGATGTCAGAGAGTATCTCAGATGGGCCTGTTGACCAGGAAGATTGGATAAGATTTAGGTTTTATGAGGTTTTGGTGTCTTGGAATTAGTTTTCATTGGGGGTTTTATTTTTTCTTGAAGGTCAAACCGCGCCGTAAATGGCTGCCTATGTACTCCCGGGTTGAGGTAGATCAGGTCATTCGTAGTTCCGGCTTTATATGAGAGAGGGTTTGAAAAATTGTATCTTTCTTGGGTTTTGAGTTTGGTCTGATGAGTTTTGAGTTTTTTGTTTGTTTGACCGCACCATAAATGTCTGCCTACGTACTCCCGGGTTGAGGGAGATCAGGTCATTCGTAGTTCCGGCTTCCTAGTGAAACCGAACCTGATTTGATTTGTAGGATCTGAATGCGGGTATTCATGTGTTTCAGACATAGTACCTCTTTATGGTGTCTGAGTTGATGAGTTGGGGAAATTTGTTCCCGTCCATATCTTGTAATCTGATAGCTCCTCCCGTCAACACTTCCTTGACAATGAAGGGCCTTACCAATTAGGGGCGAACTTCTCTTTAGCTTCATCTTGATTGGCCAGGATTTTCTTCAGTACCAAGTCGTTTTCTTTAAATTATCGTATTCAGACCTTATTATTGTAGGATTGAGCAATCCTTTGCTGATACAATTGTCCGTGGAAAATGGATGTAGCCCTCTTTTCATCTATCAGGGACAATTGGTGATATCGGTCTTGCAACCATTGATCTTCGTCCATCTGAGCATCGATCAACACTCGCAAGGACTCCATCTCTACTTCTATGGGGAGGACTGATTCCATGCCATATGTGACGCCCCCAAATCCACGTTCCTTCGAAACCTCGAATTCGGTGCAGTCACGATACTACTATCGTCAAACTATTACATCTTTTAATCATTAGTAAAAGAATACAACTTTGTTTATTACAATTTAGAATATAAATTCTATTCATATCCAAGATCTCGTCTTTACATCATATTCGATGTTACTAAAATGCGAAATAATTTAAACTTTTCAATATCCTTTGAATAAATTCTTTTATTGATTTCACAACTTTGATACCGATTACAAATCTTGAATCAACTATATAATATGATTCCTTCTTATCTGAGTTATCGTATAAACATTAACAACTCAACTCGATATCCTCTATGTATTATCTAATACATCTTTATAGTACGACAAGCATTAAACCTCGTAAACAAATATCAAGTACAACTACTAGAACCTAGACATGGTTCGAGTAATAGTCTAATCAGTATTCTTCATTGTGATACTATCTATCTTTATCAATCAAGAAGCACGAAATCTTTACCGTGAATCCTTAACCTGCAAAAGTGGTTATTTGCAAGAGTGAGCTTGACAGCTCAGCAATTCTAACAGTTTTCATGCATCACATAGCATACAACATTATACTCAGTTCATGCATTTATAAATAATTTATATTTACTACGCATGTTACTTTTCACATAACAAGTATATCATCAAAGATCAACTTTCAATCTCATTTATATCTCATATACAGTTCATATATAAGTTCACATTATCACAGCATAATATAATTCAACTAACAGTTATTGAATTCATATATCAAATAGGAACTGAAAGACTTGCCTGATTCGTAGTTTAACAACTACGACTTAACTGCTTAAGAATCTCTGCACTTTGTGTAATCCTACACAGTTATATTAACCATAGAGATCACACTCATCAGCTTATATGTATCCACACATTCTCAATGTAATAATAAATGTTACATTGTTGTCTAACTTGGTTCTTAGAACCTTCGTTTCACTTTCTTAACATACTCCTATAATAGCTAGTATAGGTATACTTTTAATATCAACATTCATACACCTTTACTCGACTCGCTATGTGTTCGACACGTATTTAAAGCTCATAGAAACATGATCTATATTGCTTTCATGTTTCTCAAACCTTATCGAAACCATTACCTTCAAACTTTTCTAAGTTTCACCTTTCAAAATCCTTGTCATATTTTAAACTAGGCATGCAAGGTCATTATGTTTATCATATAGTCATAAACCAGTAGGGGTCAGACCATGATTTGCAGTTTAAGTAATAATACAAGTCTACTACAAAATCAAGAACAAACAGACTGCACAAATCCTGAAAACAGGCTGGCGCAGCTGCGCAGGTATTGGCCTTAAGAGTGGCGCAGCTGCGCCACTCACTGATCAAACCAGGAATGAAATTTCATTCTGCTGGACCACCCGAGTTCAATCAATATCATTCAAGTTACTGATATTAATCAATACGCATGCTCTATGGTTATAATTTCAAGTTCGAACCTAGCATGCTCATCCTAATCCAATTAAGGCCATATGCCGATAAACTTTAAATAAATCAAGCCCACGTTACTAATGGTCCATTACTAAAGTCATATCAACACACCACGAGGCTAAACAATACTAAGTATACATGCTCGTGCGTTCATCACACATGTATATGTTAATCACATAGTTTATGCTTTAGAAATTCATTTTCTATGAATATGCGTGCATAAGTGAAATCCATGTTTCATCACATGATGCTTATGTCAACATGTCTATAGGCACAATGAAATCCTAATATACATGCTTGCATGTTCATAACGTAAGTTCACTTAGTACTTTATGATATTAGTTTTCACATTCAAATCTTTCTTTGAAAAGTACACTAATCTTAGTACATGCAAGGAATCTCAACATATAACTCATGTGCACTCGAAACACATAACTAAACCACATAAATGTTCTCACATGGTCAGAATCTAAAAGACGTAAGTCTTGGTCAAGTTTATTTCAAAAAGTCTTTAAGTTTTTCTTGAAAACCTCTTGAATCCTTCACTCATGTAAGCTAGTGTACGATTAACACTTAAATTATGTATTTCATGTCAATATAAACCATACTATCATGTTTAAAATATTAGATTATATACATATTACATATGTGTCCAAGTTCACAATCGAAACTATAAGTTTCATTTCAAAACTATAAGTTTTTCTTCAATCGTGTGTACTAATATCGTTTCACATGCTCATTTCATATCAAGGTAATCATATATGTATGTTATCTATGTCCACATGCTTGTTCTAATTATATATCTTATGCTAGCATATAACAGAACCTGCAACAGAAAACAAAACCCAGAAACTGGTCCCGGCGCAGCTGCGCAGAGCCCCAGTTCAAAACTGGCGCAGCTGCGCAGGGCCTTGCCCAACTCAAGTCTGGTACCGGCGTAGCTGCGCTGCTGGCCAGTACAAAACTGGCGCAGCTGCGCAGTTGGTCGGCCAGAAACAGAGCAGCTTCTGCTTCGGCAGTACCTCAAGCCAAACTCAGAATTTCGTAAAGATTATCATTCTAAGCTACTTCATTACAGTTCTATCATGATTATAAGCTAGCATAGCAACTAATAATCATACTCCAATCAAGTTATCAATCAATCTATGCTTAATTCAAGAATCAAGAAATTAGAATTGAAGAACATGGATAGAGTGTTATACCTCTGCAATATGAACTTGCTACTATAACAATTCTCCCTTGCTGATAACTCTCACAGTAACTTACTCATAATAATGCTATATTCACTAGCCTTACCTCACAGAATTCTCAGCAAAAGAAAATGAGAGGAAGGGAGGCTATATTTATAAGCCAATTGATACACAGACAATGCTCTTACCTTCCAAACCAAACCAAAAGATTTCAAGAATGCACAATGGTTAAGGGGGAGTGGTTGAGAGTTGGTAAATCTCATTATAACTCCCACTCCTCCCATGATCATTACCTATGTTTGCTGAGTTTGATGAATATGGGAGTAGTATAGTAGCCTTCATGAGTTCCCACGTGAAGAATGAAATGGGCTCTTGTAATGGGACAATGCTACTAAATCTCAGCAACTTGCTTTCCCACATACTAATGTTATATATGTATACATATAGTATATACTTAGGCTATATATATTTATTCCATATATATTTAAGTTATACACATTCCCTTTTATATAACATAAGTTATAAATTAATGTGTCACAATGTAGTCCCAATAATACTATCGTGTAGTAAATTTTAACTTGCACATATAAATTCGTGTACATTTCATTCTACCGGATATAATTCTATCGGGTATCATCACAGTGTATTGTCTCCTTTATTATTAAATTTCATTAATTCAATAATTGTTTACAATATATCTATGATATATTATTTTATTGTATACTTAATATACACATTGTCATACCCACATTTCATGTACCTATTACAACTCAATAACTTTACTATATAGTTTATATTCATATATAGCATAGTCGCATTGCACTTTATACTTCGCATAACATATAGTTAACTATCATACGTTATACTTTAATATCGCATGGTTGCACATAGAAATTAATAAATTACTTATCTTATCAATTAATTAATAATAATATTAATTAATCCATTTCTCATTAATCCATGGAATTATAATTCCCACGCTAATTGATTAACACTTTATATGATTTATTATCACGTTAAATAAATATAAATCTTTTTATATTTATAAATCATTTACTCATTAATCATCATATTATCAAATAATTACTTGATAATAGTATATTGTTCATAACAATAATTAATATTAGAAGACAATTTATCTCATCACAAATCCGATTATACTTATAATCGATTTCCTTATTATTATACTATCACTAGCCATAATAATTTAACATACTATCATAATAACAATTAACAATTAATTTAGATTAATTATTTAATTAATAATTCCTCCATCATTAAATTAGTCAATTCATTACTGAATCTATTATTGTGCCACACAAGGCATCTCTCACAAGCTCAAACTTAAGCTTATCATTATTCTCATCACTTACTCATTTCTCACCACATTACTACTTATAACCTGTTCAATTAAATTAGAACTATTAAATCCAAGGTCCACATATAAATATTTTACAAATCGAATATTCAAATATTATATATAACCTTTACGGAAATATAATAACTCAAGCTATTAAAATGTTAAATTACTTCAATTAATTATACTTATAATAAGTATAACCTTTACGCTTATAATAATTAATATATACTCTATTAATTATTCCAATAATAATATTCACGATCAAATAATAACTTAAGTTATTTAATATATTAAAATAACTTAGTTTCCTTTCATTAATTAAACTCCCTTGAAAATACATTTAAAATTATGTATTTAGTCATATCATAAAATATTATGTTTTCTCCAAATAAGCACATTCGTTATTAGAAAATAATTTACTTATTGTCTCATGATATTATTCTTAATATAATATCGAATAACTATATGTATGACACATGTACATATATTATATATAGAAAATAGATAATAAGTTTATTTTCTATTATAATAAATCGTTTCCATCAATTTAATTACATATAGCAAATACGTTTTAATATATTTACTATATTAACCAATCACACCTCATACAAAAACATATAAGGTAATATTATTATTCAAAAATAACATTTCCTCCTTTTATTAAAATAATTCAATATTAGAAATTATTTTAATATCCTTTATTAGAAATATATAATAACTATTTCTCTTTCTTTTCTATAAATTATTCCCAAAACAATTTCTTCAAATATTCATTTAATCATATAATGATTTCCATCTCCCTTTAATAACGTATATATATTTAACGTTATTCGCACATTAGACTTTCTCACATAATACTATTCTAAGTAATATATATAAAAGTACCAACTATAATTACATATTCAACACACATATTAATTCACTCATTTACTTAAGTAAATTAAACATTGTACTATATCATCATAGTTAATTAAGGTTCAATACTTCCATAATATAACTCCCAACTTAAATTAACTAATATTTATTCTTATTAGTTAATTCCTTAACTAACTCATGCTTCACTATCCAAACCTATTCATGGATAGCTTAAGTGCTATTAATAACTTATATTATAAACATACTAGTTATTAATACACATACTCAAGAATATGGTGATTATACATTAAGGATATTTAATGTCACCAACTTACTATAAAATAATTCTATAAATTATTTAATATCGATAGGAATTTATCCACCTCCTTTATCTCAACTGGATCGTCTCTACGATAAGTAACAAATATATATTAATAATATATTTATAAATCACAAAAACACACTTTACATAGTCCATATTATCCTATGTAATATAATACCACATACCTCATATCACATATATATATTATTATTCGAACCCATCTCACGGTTTAAAATTTTTATTTATTAAATCCTTATTTAATAATATCTGAAAATTCGGGTTCTTACACCATAGACCAATGAATAGGGGGTAGCCCCAGTAGAGGTGCGCATTGACATCCTGTATGCTAATAGGGTTAAAGGCAGCAAGTCAGGCCATTCTTTGTGATTGGCGGACATTTTCTACATGATCTTTTTGATGTTCTTGTTGGCCGCTTTGACAACACCATTCATCTTGGGCCGATAAATGACGGAGTTGAGATGCTTGATGTGGAACTTACTGCATAGTTCTCTCATCATCTGATTGTTCAGGTTCTTGGCATTGTCTGATATGATCACCTCTGGTTGTCCATATCGACATACGACATTGTTTCTGATGAAACCAATGATGACCACTTTGGTGACTTTGGGAAAAGAGGATGTTTCAACCCATTTGGTGAAGTAATCGATCATGGTGAAGATGAATCGATGACCATTGCTAGCTTTTGGTTCTACTGGACTGATCACATTCATTCCCCACATAGAGAAAGGCCATGGTGAACTCATGTTGTGTAGCTCCTTTAGAGGAGCATGTATGACGTTTCCATATACTTGGCATTGAAAACATCTCACGACGTAATCATCACATTCAGCTTTGAAAGAGATCCAATAATGCCCTGTTCTTAATATTTTCTTAGCCAGCAGATGACCGCTCATGTGTGGACCACAGACTCCACCGTGGATTTCATCTATCAGTCTCTGGGCTTGATCTTTATCAAGGCATCTTAATAGGCCTATTCCAGCATCTCTCTTGTAGAGGATATCTCTGCTTAGATAGAACTTCATAGCCATCTTGTGAATCCGCTTTCTCTCAGATTGGCTTGCTTCTGCTGGTGTAGATCCATCTCGTAGATATTCTTTGATGTCTTGATAACAAGGTTGATTGACATAAGGTATTTTATCTGATATTTCTCCAATATAATTCCCGTATATCGGGGCTTTCTGAATTGTGAGTTTGATGTAGGGAATCCCACTCCTATCGGATATGCGGATTAATGAAGCCAAGGTTGCCAATGCATCCGCGAAGTCATTCCTACCTCGAGGAATATGGTTGAAGGTTATGTCTTCAAACTCCAAGGATATTTTGACAACCTGCCGATGATAGGGCAGCAAATGCAGTTCTTTGGTGCGATATGTCCCAGTGGTTTGTCTGATGACCAACTCAGAGTCTCCAAAGATCAGTAGGTGTTTTATACCCATAGATTGGACTAGTTTCAACCCCATTATACAGCCTTCATACTCGGCCGTGTTGTTGGTGTTGCCAAATTAAAGTTTGGTAGCCATAAGATATTGTTCTCCTGTACCAGAGATGAGGACTGCCCCAGCTCCGGCACCTTCCATGTTTACTGTTCCATCGAAATACATTTTCCATGGTTGGACTGTATTCTCTTGCTGGAATTGTTGAATTATAATGATTCCATCATCTGGGAAATAGGTCTCCAGGAGCTCAACTCCTGAAGGTGCTTCAGCTATTTGATCTACAATGCCTTGACCCATGATTGACTTTTGAGTCACGTAGATAATGTCGAATTGTTATAGGATCAACTGCCATTTGGACAGTCGACAGTTCAATATTGGCTTGTTGAATACGTACTTGAGTGGATCCATGCGGGATAGGAGATAAGTCGTGTGCCCATGGAGGTAATGTTATAACCTCATTGCGGCCCATGCTAACGCACAACATATTTTCTTGATCAGGGTGTATTTCTGTTCACCACTGATGAATCTTTTGCTGATGTAGTAGATGGCTCTTTCTTTGCTACTATCATCTTTCTATCCTAGCATGCAGCCCATTGCATTGGTATTGACGGACAGGTACATGAACAAGAGAACTCCATCCCTTGGAAGTACCAAAATAGGTGCTTCGACCAGCTGTCTCTTGATGGCAAGGAAGGCTTGTTGACAATCCTCATTCCATTTGGTAGAGGAGTTCTTCCTTCGTAGCTTGAATATGGTTCATACGTTGTTGTATGCTGGGAAATGAATCGCTTATGAAGTTGGTTCTCCCCAGAAACCCCCGTATCTCCTTCTCTGTCTGAGGTACCGGCATCTCAGTGATGGCTTTGATCTTGGCAGGGTCGAGCTCGATGCCTCGATTACTCACCAAAAATCCTAGCATCTTGCCTACTTTGACGCCAAAAGCACATTTGGTGGGATTTAAGCTTGAGGTTGTACTTGCATAACCTGTTGACCAGCTTCCTGAGATGGTCGATGTGATCATCCTCCCTCCGGGATTTGATGATGATGTCATCCACATAAACCTCTATTTCTTTGTACATCATGTCATGAAAGAGGGCCATCATAGCTCGCTGATACTTGGCTCCGACATTGATGAGGCCGAAGAAGAGTCGCCTATAACAGAAGGTTCCCCAGGGAGTAAAGTTATTTTCTCCCGGTCCTCTTCAGCAACCATGATTTGATGGTAACAAACAAAGAAATCTGAAGGAATACGTGTCGTACTGCGCCGTATTGTCTATCAAGATGTGGATGAAAGGTACCGGGAAATTATCTTTGAGACTAGGCTTTGATCAAATCCCAGTAATCCACGCATACGCGTACCTTCCCTCTTGGTTTAGGCACGGGGACTATATTTGAAAGCCAGTCTGGGTATGTTGATACCATGATAATCCCGGCTTTGAATTGCTTAACAACTTCTTCTTTAACTTTCAGACTCCATTTAGGTTTCAATTGCCTGAGCTTTTGTTTGACGGGCTTGAATCCATCCTTGATGGGCATTCGATGGATGACAATGTCAGTGGACAGGCCAATCATGTCTTCATGTGACCATGCAAATACATCCTGGAACTGTGTTAGGAGCTCGATCAGGTCAGTTTTTTGGTCTTGGGTGAGGTCTAAACCTATCTAGATTTCTTTGATGTTTTCGAAGGTTCCTATATTAATAGTGGTGGTTTGGTCGAGGTTTGGTTTGGTTTGTCTTCGACCCATTCTTTGATTTCCTCGGGCACCTCATAGTCATCTTCCTCGTCTTGATCAATATCCATCAAGTCGAAGTTCAGTTCTACATCAAAGTCGTAGTCACTATGACAGGTTGGCATCTCATCAGTAGAGACAAACCCATCTAACGCCTGAGTCCCTTTACGATTGAGGCAAGGGACACTGCTTCAGTTATCCAAGGTTAGATCCTCATGAATGGGGAGGATCGAGGATTTGTGATTATCTGTCTCATCTTGGATCATGACTGAGACATTCCTTATAATATGGTCGGGGCTTTTCTTTGAACTACCCCCTTTTTCCTTCTTGATGTGAAGAATTTAAGTCTGATCCTCGTCGTCACTGTCTGGGATCTCATCATTCATACCCTCGTAGTTTATGATGTCCCGCATATTAGCGAATGGGTCTCGTCCTTCATATAGGATCTTTTCTTTTCCCTTTTCGCTATCCGCCTCAGACTTGAGGGCTTTTCTTTCATTGACAGGTATGATTGGAGGAAATAGCATTGCTGATACCATAGTAGGGATCTTCCTCATTGGTTTTACCCATACGATATTAGTGAGGTTTGCCAACAATATGGTGGAAGCATGGGCCTTGGGATGCTTATGCGGATTCCTGTAATTTTCCCTGGATGAGAATCCCAATCCAACTCTCCCAGTCTGAGTCAGGATTTGTACTGGACTCTGGATACCTTGCTAATTCTTTCATAACCCTTCTCCAGGTTGGAAACCCAAAGATACCATTTTCTGGCCCACTGTCATAACTTCGGTGGATACCTTTGGTTTTAGGGATGGTGCTCTGATAGGTAGATACTGCGTATCACTCACCTCTAGGGCTTGAAAACTTACAGGTTCAATCTCTGCATCCAGGCTAATCACTGGCATATCTCCCTGTATGCAGACAGGGTATTCTAGTTCGGTATTGATCGTGATTAGGTTGACGTTAATAATGTATTTGAGCTGTTGATGGAGGGTGGATTGCACTGCCCCTGCCATGTGAATCCATGTCCTGCCCAGCAATAAGTTATATCCAGTGGCGATATTGAGCACCTGAAAGGATACATAGAAGGTGTGTGGGACAACCTCCAATGGAAGCTCTATTTCTCCCATAGCTTGGCGTAGCGATCCATCGAAAGCTCGGATGACCACATGACTGGTTTTGATCCGATT
This sequence comes from Panax stipuleanatus, assembly GCA_020205555.1. NCBI lineage: Eukaryota > Viridiplantae > Streptophyta > Magnoliopsida > Apiales > Araliaceae > Panax > Panax stipuleanatus. The sequence continues at coordinate 235,075 of JAINUT010001849.1, forward strand.
CGGGTTGATCTTCATTCTTTCCAAGGTATCGTAGGGACAAATGTTGAGGGATGATCCTCCATGTATGAGCACTCCTCCGATCATATATCCAAAAGATATCACAACTATGTGCAGGGACTTACGATGGCCCGTTCCCTCTGCAGGGATATCATCGTCAGTGAAGGATATCACATTGCTATTGAAAATGTGTTTCACCACGTGAACAAAATTTCTCGGGATCCATGGTATGTGGTAGATGGGCTTCTTCTAGTACTTTTACCAGAATGTTGCGTTGATCCACCGATGATAGGACCAAGTCTAGGATGGACATTTGCTTGGGTGTGTCTTTCAAGCCTTGCACCACCTTGATTTCATTATATCCCATTTTGTTGAGGAACTCTTAAATTTTCTCATCATCCACCTTTGCTTTGGCTTTGACGACTGGTTTGATCACCCGCTGAGGCAGGTACAATGGATTATCCCTTTGGTACGATGGCAATGTTATTTGAGGTGGAACCTTCATCATTCCCGTAGTTCCATAGGACCCTCTTTAGACTGATAATTGGATATTGAGGTCTGAAGGGCAAAATTAAAGGCTCGGGTGCGGCCACCTTCATAGGGTTTTGTATTTCTTGGACCCCTTTCCCTGGAAGTACTAAGGGTGTAACAGATGGCTCCTTGTCACAAGATACAACAGCTACTGTATCCTGATTCCATGCAGTGGGGATCCAGAGAGTGTCTTCATCTGGAAGGTCGAGAAGTTGATTTCCCCTTATCAATTCACCGCTTTTAATCATGTCTTGAATCAAGTTACAAAGTGCCCAGCAATCCTCAGTATCATTGCCGGGTGAATTAGAGTGGTGCTGACATATTTGGTCAGGTTTGAATTTTCTGGACCGAGGGTTTAATGGAGGTAACAAGTCTGCAATCATTCTCTCGTTGATTAACATTTGGAGGATTTCCTCCATTGACTGGTTTAGGTTGGTGAAATTCCTTTGAAATTGGAATTTCCTACCAGATTGGACACTTGCTTCTTCAACCCCCTTGTCAGTCCAGGGTTCATGCTCATGAGACCGGCTATGATCCCTCATGGGATTAATCTCTGGTGTGGGAGGATGATCGATATCAGACTGGTTGGCCCGTTTGATCATCTTCCTGGTGATCTGATGCTGGTAGACTGACCAGTTCTGCTAATTATTCGATTTGTTCCTTGATAGATTTTATTTCCTGCTCTATTAGGAACCTCCTTTCTGTGACTTCTCAACTGTCTGGGGTGCTATTGCTGGATGGAGTTGATTCTCCCACATATCGGAGGTACTTGGATCCTTCTCCACTTGTGGTGATGATCATATTGATATTCTCCTCTGCATGTTGTGCAAGAGGATTGTCCTGCACATGTGGTTGCTCAGGCTTTGTTACCACAATCTCTCCATTGTTGATCAAGTCTTGGATTTCATGCTTGAGAGACCAACAGTCTTGTGTGTCATGGCCTGGAGATCCAGAATGATAAGCACATTTCTTGCTTGGATCAAAATTTCGTCCACCAGTATTGGTGGGTTGAAGGAGTTGGACAATCTTCTTCTAAGCTGTCAGAAGTTTGAATACGTTTTTAAGTGAATCCTCTAGAGGGGTGAAAGTTCTTCGATGCTTGACCTCTATATTTTTCTGGAATGGAGGGTTTGAAGGCTGTGCTGGAGCTTGAAAAGGGGTATAGTTCCTCCTTTGAATGGGCATACTGTTTGACTCGCCCCTTGGATTTTGTCCTTGTAATACTAAGGACACTTCTTCATCTTTCTTCTTATGTACTCTTTGGGGATTGCTCCCGTAATTTCTGGACTGGATATGCTCAGCGACAGCTTCGAGGGCGGTCAGATCTTTTATCTTCCCGGACTTGAGCCCCATTTCTGCCATTTCACCGTGCTTGATCATTTCAGAGAATGGTTTTCCTATGCCTGCTATGACCCTTTCATAATATGGCGCTTCTTGGATGTCGATGAAGGTTATGACTATCTCAGACTTATTCATGGTTGGGGTGACTTGTGCTGCAACCTGCCTCCATCGTTGGGCATACTCTTTGAATGATTCATTATTCTTTTTCTTGATCTTGGTTATTTGGTATCTGTCTGGAGCCAGCTGAGATTGGAAGCTGTATTGACTGAGGAAGGCATGGGCCAACTCTTCCCAGCGGTGAATCTTAGAGTTGTCCAGACGGGCATACCAGGCTCTAGCCTCTCCAGTCAGACTCTTTTAAAATAACTGCATTCGAAGTTTCTCGTCCTCTGCATAGGATCCGAGTTCTCTGATGAATACTTTTAGATGTGTATAGGGGTCTCCCAATCCATCGTATTTCTCAAAATAAGGAGTTCTAAATTTTTCGGGATAACGAGCTCCAGGGAAAATACATAGGCCGAAGTAATTAACACAGCCGAATGCCCCAGTCCCTTTGATAGACCGGAGAGTTTCCTCCATTTGTTATACTTTCTTCATGATGTCACCGGCTTTCTGTTCTTTAACGAGGGGGGTGATTTCAGGAGTTTTGTTAGTTGTGTCCTGGTTTTGTGGTCCAGGAATTTGAGTCCCAGCTTTTTCAGTCTCTAGACTGCCACCACTACCACCAGTTGTTCCTGGTTCTGGCTGAGCTTGGGATTGCTTCCCTTTAAGGGCCTTGCTTTGTTCCCTTAGAAAACTGGCTAATTCAGCTATCTGATTTCTCAGTCCTTCGAACTCTTCCCTAGAGACAGGGGTGGATTCTGTTTGAGCACTCGAAGTCATGTCCGTGGATGGACGTAGTGCTTTCTTAGAGTTAGATCTAGTGATAAGACCATTTTTTCACCTACAACAAAATGTAGGCGTGTCAATTTCCTGAAGTAGGTAGGGATAGGATGCGTGATATGATTTTTAATTTTATCTTGCAAAACAAAGGTCAGTTATTTTGATGACAGGATGACAAAAGATATACGACAGGAAATGTAAATCTTTTATTATGATATTTACATTGTGTTCCTAGACATTGAATTTGAAAACTAGACATTGAATTGAAAGAGGAATGCATGAAGAAGCTTCCCATCGGATTTGGTTAATCAGAGGCTGACCTATCTTAGGTTACTCTGCGTGGATTTTTGGCATGAAGGTCCCCAGATCATCGCAATCTACTAGAGGGGAAATTAAACCGATCTTTAAACTGGAGCGAATCTGGGTGGTGCATTTTCATGAGCCCCAGAGACTTAGCCGATCCCCAGAGATATTACTTATCACCGACGGGTTTGCCTCCTTGTGAGAGAAACACAACATACATTCACATACATCGCCCTCACCGTATGCATATGATGACAGTTGGTGCGAAGCACTAAATGGGTGCGAAGCACTAAAAAGCAGAAAGCAATCATTCGCATACATTCAATGTAAAGACGTAGGATTCACGCATTCATTCAATGTAGAGACGCAGAATTCACGCATTCATAGTTTTGAAAAGGAAAATGCTTGGAAAGATTTGAAAGCGTGCTAAGCCTCTACTGTCCCCAGCAGAGTCGCCACCAGTCAACGTCAGGAAAAAATCCGCGGGTCGGGTCACAACCCGGATCTTTTATCTCTTCCTAAGTTATCTCTACCCTCACTCTTTTTATTGCGAAAAAAGACTTTGTAGGGTTTTTTAGGAAAAGGCCGATATGTATCATGTCGACGATTGAACGTTTTACAGAGTTGCCAGTTGGTAGATTTGAAAAGGTTATACCAACTCAACCGAGTTTTGTTTGAAAAGAGGCCCAATTGAAAAACACTGTCGAAACTTGATCTTTGAAAACAAAGTTTGATTTCAGGGGCTTGGTTAAGTGCGGGGAAGGTGCTAGGCACCCACAACTCTCGTGTAAACACGGTACCGCAATCTTTCAATATTTCCCTTAAAACTGAAATGCGTGTGTGAATGTTGTTTGAAAATTGGGCCTATATTTGATTGATTGAAAGTAGTGCTTTGCTTCGTTCAATCTATATACGAAGGGTTTGATTTGGTTTGGCAAAAAATCTTTGATTTGATTTGCAAAAGTGTTCAATTTGATTTGCAAAAGCTTTTCTTTTGATTGAATTGAAAATGATGTTTTGAAAAGTAGTCAACCAAGACTGGGAAGAGAACCCAGTGATGGTGAAGGCTGCTTATATAGGCATATTTATATATAAAAGCAGTAAAAAGGCCACAGAATAATGCAGGCCGAACTGAAATATAAATGTACAGAAAAGTAGTCAACTAGGGACTAAAAAGATAACCCAGTAATGGCGAAGGGTGCAAAAAATAGTATAAAGGCAATAAAATGATCCAGGCCGGACTGAAATGTAAATATATATATATATTGACATAAATGTAGTCAACCAAGACTAGGAAGAGAGCCAGTGGTGGTGAAAGTTGCTTATATATGCATAAATATATATATAAAAGAAGTAAACTACCTCGGATTTAACATCCAGACTTGACAGAATTGAAAAGTTAGTATATCTACAGTTAAATATATATAAAAAAAGCCAAACCCGGACTGGGAAGATAACCCAGTCCGACAGAGTTGCTTAAAATGAAGGTGCTAGCGCACTAAAGCTATTAAAGCTGACGGGTCGTCAATCCGAGTTGTAGAAACACCAGGAATTGAGTTATGTACACAAATATACAAAACGTTAACGAAAACGTTCACGGGGACTGAGTTCCAGGCATATTTAGAAACACAAAACTTGATATACAAGTGCAAAACAGTGCAAAGAAGTATATTTAACTTTCTGATTCTAAAAATACTCACAATGGCCTGCTACACGGGCTTTTTGCCAAATCGTAGGCTCTAAACGTCCAAATCTATCGGTTATTTCCGATATATGGTAGTATGTAGGTATATCTACATGTTAGAGTGAAAAATTTTGGGTTTGGAAGAGGTGAAAAAGTTAAAAATCAAACGGACAGAGGTTTACTGAGTTTTGGAATTTTTTAAAAATGAGCCGAGAGTCACCTCATATATATAGGCCAGGGAGCCTCTACTATACCTTCTGCTATCGCAGGTAGAGGTGTGGCTCCCCTGGTGGGGCCCACGTGCCGGGTTGAGTTATCTCGAAGTACATGCACTCCGAGCACGCTAGGTTGAAGTTGAAACTTTCTAACTTTGATCGGAGCATCCGTTTGAGGCGTGCTATACCTTTTCGAAAAGCCCTCACCGAGAGTGTCACAATGACATAGGATAAAACATTTTTTGGGTCCAAGAAGACGGGTTTCATAACCAGGCCTTCATTTCTTGCATTTTATCCGTTGAGCTATCTTGCGCTGTTTGCACTCGGGATCATCGTTATAGTTCGTTCTGACCTTGGTGGCATCAATTCGGCTTGAGTTTGATTGAATCGGCTTGAGGTTGGTAAAAATGACCATTTTTCCCCTCACAGGGTTTGCTTTTAGTGTCGGCATAGCCTTTGGTTTGACTTCCGGTGGTTATTTCCAGACTTAGATCCCATTCGATTCTGTTTGTCCTCAGTGTTGCATCTGGGGCTAACTTGGTCATTCCAAGTTTTCCTCTAGAGGTGTTGTGGAGCTTCAGGTTTGTTCTCGAAGGTGACTTGACTTCCCGGTTACTACCGGGCTGACCTGTACCTCCCGGGGTTAGACCGGGGCTGAGTTGACATCCCGAGATTGGTGATTGAGGCTATAGTTGTCCCGGTATTGGTGACCGGGGTTGAGTTGATATCCCGGTATTAAGACCGGGGTTGATTTTAAAAGCCCGATATTGGAGATTGGGGTTGCTTGACTACCGATATTGAGATCGGGGTTGATCTGACGGCCCGATATTGAGATCGGAGTTGAACTGACGGCCTAATTTAAGATCGGGGTTGAACTGACGGCCCGATTTGAGATCGGGGTTAAACTGAAGGCCCGATATGAGATCGGGGTTGAACTGATGGCCCGATTGAGATCGGGGTTTAACTGAAGGCCCGATATTGAGATAGGGGTTGAACTGACGGCACGATATTGAGATCAGGGTTGAACTGACAGCCTGATATTGAGATCGGCATTGAACTGACGGCCCGATACTGAGATCGGGGTTGGGCTGCCGGCCCGATATTGAGATCGGGATGAACTGAGGGCCCGATATTGAGATCGGGGTTGAACTGATGGCCCGATATTGAGATCGAAGTTGAACTGAGCGCTCGATATTGAGATCGGGGTTGAAACTGACGGCCCGATATTGAGATCGGGGTTGAACTGACAGCCCGATATTGAGATCGGGGTTGAATTGACGGCCCATTTGAGATCGGGGTTGAACTGATGGTAGTTTTACCTTCCTACAGTGTTAGAAAATTTCGAGTGTCTACAGCGGCCTCAAGGATACGAATAACGATTTCAAAGTAGAAGCAAAGTTATAACTAAGGCTTCGATTGAATCTCTAGCTTAAACTGCTACTGATCCAAATCTGTGTGTGTGTGATTACCAACTATTCTAACCAATTATAGTTCATGCACATAAACAATTGCAAAAAGAAAAATGCTAACTCAATACGCTCAAGCTCAATCAAGTATTTAGAACATGACACAAATGCAAGAACAGACCATTCGGCATTAGCATGAGAACGGCTAAATTTGACTTATGCAAAATTCGATTACCTTAGGTTGAGTTACCCATGTAACGAGCTTTCGATCAACGACTCCCAAGCCAGATGACTTTACGGTACTAGGCATAGAACACCCTTAAGAATCTAATAACTCAACTAACACTAGCCACGTAACCAAACTTAAGCCAAACTAGAATTTTATCAGTTAATTTTAACTAAAGCAACCTCAAGCATAACTGTGCAATGTCTAATCACATTAGGCTATTCAGAGTTACCCGTGTAACGTGCTTTTGATCAATGACTCCCAAGCCAGATGGCTTTAGGGCACAAGGTGTAGAACACCCTTAAGGATCTATTAACTCGAGTAACAAAAGCCACTTAATCAAACTTAGTCAACTAAGGTTATCAATTAATTCTTTTTTTATTTATTTATTTTATATATATATGATATTAGACCACGAATGTATCCGAACTTGCATAAGAATCTAAATCTTACTATCATTGACTCAATTAAGTTCGTAAGAGCTAACACAAAAAATTTCCATAAAAAATTACGAATTAAGTCCATTAGAAGAATGACTAGCTATAACAGTTGGCATGTTCTCAATAGGTTAGACAGGATCAACAGCAATCTTAACTAAAAATTAATCTAAGAATCTCATTCATAAATGCTTAACCTCTTTGACAAAGCCATAACACAAGCATATCATTGGCCATAATAAAAAATTTTACTATATATAACCCGCTAATCATATAAACAGTTCAAGATAGGGTTAAAAGTCATAGCATGGCCCAACTAGAAATATATAAACCCTTGCAATAATAAAAGCTCAAAATAGGGTCTAATAATCATGGCACAAAAAGATAGATAAACATCCATTCATACTAATAAAGCCATAACATGAATAGATATAAGTAATAAGCATTCATAATACTCCATGCATCAAAAGCAAATAAAAATAATCCATGACTGCAATTAATACAATAATTTGCAGCCCAAAATACTAACAAAACAATAATAAAGTAAATGGCATCCTAACAACATCATGGCATAATAAGCAAAAGCTGATAAGAAGGAAAAACTGATAACACCCCCAACTTTAGATGACCAATGCCCTCATTGGTGAATATGCGGAAGAAGAAGAATCAGTCTGTGCCATCACCGTCTGGAATCTCATCGTTGCCCTCTTCGGTACCCTCCTTGCAGTGGGTGAAGGTGGTGGATATGATGGAAAATAGGAAGCTCAGGGAAATGGAATGGGGGAAATCAACATCCTCGCCACTATAGGATGTGTAGATGCTTGCATAGTGTTAGCGAGCTCAGCCTGATACTACATCATGATGTCCTGCCTCTGGGCAACCGCTGTTATGCGCCTTGGTGCCTCTGAGAAACTTCACTTGGTTCTGATGCAGGAGGCTAAGAGATGCTTGAATCTCAGCCAATGGTCCCTATGAAGAGAGCCTAATCTGGGGGATGAGATGTCCCGGCATCTGAGAAGGAGGTGGTAGGCAAGTAACCCTCACCGCGTGGATGCGAATCTGCACCATCCTACACAACCGAACCGCCAAATAATGGCGTGATCAATGACTGCTATGGGTAGCTGTTGTACTCATCCTCACGCCCAGCACATTCACCAGTCTGCACAGTCTGGTAATCAGTGATGGATGTGGAAGTCCCCCAGATGTAGTGCCCTTAATCGCCTTCAGAATGGACTCTTGAATGAAAACGCCAATATAACGTTAGACGGTGCCAATAACAAATAGTAGGACTACTAGCTCCTTGGTGACATCGCTGTGATGGTGAGTAGGCATGATACTGGCACAGATGAAACTATACACTCCTTGCTATAGAAACTGAGGGCATGGTGAGGAAATTAGTCTTCTCCCCAGTGGATTCATTTGTCTTCCATATAGTGTCGGGTATGCAAAGTCGCTTTGTGATGTCAAGTTATACTTGCTAATCTCATCCTTCAGATAATCATTTTGCCCCATTCTCCAGGTAATGCTTAAGCATGTCAAAAAGGGCATTGAGCGTTACTCTGTATATGCCACTACATGGCTCAAACATGAACCACCGCTGGACCGTCAGAACTAGCATAGGCATAGAATTCACGGACTAAATTGAAATTTGTTGACCCTAGATGCTTGGTGAAATGCACCCATTTTCGCTCTATGATCATGGTCATCAATCCCCATCTTTTTTTGAGTTTGGCCTCAAGCCCCTCTCAGGCACCAAGCTCTTTTTGGGAAAGTTTGATTGTATCGCACAAAAGCCTCCTCACTAATGAATTTTGTTCGGCCCCATTGTGGTGTCGAAGAAGAGAAACCGCCGATTCTAAGTCTTTGTCTCTTTGGAGACATTTCAAGAATTTTAAGATTACTTAGCACAAAGTCCAAATATAATTCAAAACAAGCCAAACTGCAAACCAATCCCACGATTCCTCTGCCAATTTTTCCCAGCTAGAATCCACAATGCCAGACTGATGTTAAAGCAATGCCAAAGTGACTACCAATAAGAAATCCCAACTAATGCCAAAGTGAATGTCCAAGTGCGTCAAAGGAAGCCAAAATGCTTGCCACCGAGAGCCAAAGAAAACTAAATACTAATCCCAACAAAACCCAAGTCAAACTGAGCCCAAATCAACCAAAAACCTCACTTAAGCAAACTGTCGAACAGTTCGCGTGCAATGCCCTACCTATACCTTGACAGCCCCTATTTGAATATCTCTAACCATATTTCCCTCAGTGGAAATCACCCAATACAGAAGAATAAGCAAGCCCAAAATAAATCTTAAGAAGAATCATAACTCAGAACTCAATTAAAGCATAAGTTTCCTTTGAGAAGAAAAGAATTCCCGAGTACCTTAAAATTGAAGAACCCTAATCTTGAAAACAATCTCTGAGAGCAATCTATGATTTGAGCAACGAAATGAGTGCTTAATTGGTGAAGTTAATTTGTATGGTGAGGGTTAGGAAGTCAAAGTTTGGTTGGGCACAATTAGGGCCTGCTTGCTGCTGATCGAGAGTGATTGGAGTTGTGTGCTTCAGCTGCCGAGAAAAGGCTAAATTAAAAAAAAAATTTCTCTAATGGTGCCACGGCGCAGAGAATCCTTCTTTGTTAGGCGCTGCGGCACTTGGTATTTAAGCTTGAGTCTATCGAGGCAATGCGGCACGAGACCAAGAACAAACTGTGGCGTGGCGGCGTAAGTTAGCAGTAGGCTTTTGCTCATTTGGCACTGCAGCGAGGCCTACTAGGCTTTTATGGGCATTGCGGCGCGATTATTTAAATCTGGGCTTTGAGGTAGGCGCTGCGACGCGGCTTGTAGTACAAAATAATGGCGTTGCGGTGCCAGCTTGCACCTGAATTTTTTTAAGACTTTCAGCGGCAGACCAAAACACTTGGCCAAAACTTAGGCCACAAAAATTCTTCACCAAAAGGCATATATATACAGACCAACACTTAATAAGACTGACTAACTGTTAAAAACTAAAGCTTCTATATTAGCAAGCATTTAACCAAAAACTATACAAAAGAATACTATATCAAACTGAACACAAAAATCAACATGCTACAAGCATACCACAAAAGTTACCATATTGCAAGCATACAACTGTATTAAAACTGACACTTTGGTCAAAAACTTACATTTTACCAAAATGAACTATATTGCTATACTAATACCAAAGATATTGACAAGCTACTATTGAACCTACTATACAAACGCAAACCTAATATGATGCAAAACTATAACACTCATACTAAACTACTATAATATAGGAAAATCTACAGTTAACTTACGGAAAGCCAGAAAATAGAAAAACAAATACTGAATTTAAACTAGCACTTGGGTTGCCTCCCAAGAAGTGCTTGTTTACAGTCATCGACCCGACTATTATTTCTTTCAATCCGCCTCATATGAAAAGATGACCATATGCATGGCCTATTTATCTTTTCTTTGATTTGCATTGCGGACATGGGATTGGTGAGCCTCAAACTCCATTTCATCCATCGACACGAAGAAACTTTCATTATTCGAATTATCCATTAATTTGCCTTTTAAAATTTGAAACCATTCTTCATGCTCTTTTGGGTCCTCTATATTTTTAACAACCTTGAGTGTGGGTTCTAGATTTTCATCATTTTTGTCATCAAACTACTCATGCTACCTTTTTCTCCAACTCGACCCACATTTATATTGGTCCGCATTTCCACGTTGCCTTCAAGAATTTCATGTAACTCCTCGCCATAGTCCCTGCGTATCCACCATACATTTGCTCTTCACCTTCCTCGGTAGAATTCATTTTTGTAAGGTTCGATAACATGCTATGTGGTTGATTAAGTGAAATATTAACAAGTATCCTAGTGATTCTCGAGGTTTTGCAATAAGGTTTCTTGGTTCGTCATCCAAACCTCATTTTGCTCTATAAAATTGGAAAGGAGCTCCTCCAGTCTTCTTTTCTTTCATGCTTGAAGTATGGTCAAGAGTCTCATCCAATCTAGATGTTTCCTCGTATTGCTGTGGAAGTTGGTATGAATATTCCGATTGGTATGAAAAAATTGGATCACAGGCTTGCTCTTGGTTGTCATCCCATGAAAAACCTGGATAGCTCTCCGGATAATAGTAGGTTTAGTCGTAGTCAGCTTGATCTTGACAGTAGGCATTCTGAGTAGATTGACACTCAAGATTGTCAGAGAATTTTGAGAGATTTGCAACTTGTTCTTGCAATCGCTCAAGTATTCCTTCTGAACTTGGTTGTGTCGTCCACTTATAAGACCATTGAGAGTTAGCTCATCCATATCTGAAAGAACTTAAAAATAAAGTAAAGCAAAAATAGATTAAATACAAATATACACGCTCAAATTAAGATAAAATTGATTTAAATCAATACTGGACAATACGGCGCCAAAAACTTGTTAGTCGATTTCACGATCAAAAACACGCACAAGTATACGCGGTTAACAAGTAGATATGATAAGTGAGTGTCGAACCTACGAGGAACTATGCAATATTACCAAGTACCGACTCTATATCGCTTAAGTTTAAACAGTTAAATCGAAGATATGTAATTAATCTAGTTACTTTAATTATCAAAGTAAGTAAATGGATAATGATGGTATCTAAGGCACTACAAGCTAAGATCATAACTTCTCCCCCCCCCCCCACACTAGCTTTTGTCAAACACTTGGCGTGCCATGTTCATTAAACATCTAATCTCCCTTTGGTCTTGGTCATGACAGATTGTCGATCGAGAACATAAATGCTCATACGCATCTTTCGAGGTTAGTATAAAACCTATCTCTCAGATCTACCAAAAAGGAATAGAATAGAAAAGAAAATCCTAGCTAAATAATCTGACACATTCCTATGTGAATTAACTATAGACAAGGAATTAAAGCTTAGGTTTCAGTAGGTCACAC